>JAINUV010001135.1:0-167449 GCA_020205505.1 Panax japonicus
CATGAAGAGAACTTCTGTTATTCCATTCTTAATTATTTTGTTGGAATAACCTGTATACGCGGGCTACCCTATACTTGGTGAAATTCTTCTGTTATTCCATTCTTTATCATTATTTGGAATAACTTGTCTATGCAAAGTACCGCATACATGGTGAAATTCTTCTGTTATTCCATTCTTTATTATTCTGTTGGAACATCATGTATGTGCGTTTACGCTTGACCTTGTTCCATTATTTATTATTCTGTTGGAATATCCTGTCTGTGCGTTTACGCATGACCTGGTTCCATTATTTATCATTCTGTTGGAATATCTTCTGTGTGTTTACGCATGACCTGGTTCAGTAATTTATTATTCTGTTGGAATAACCTGTGTCTGCGGTTTATCACATGCCTGGTGATTTCTTTTGTTATTCCATTCTTTATTATACTCAGTTGGTTAAAGTTTTGTCTTCTATACTCCATGAAATTAGTGGGATATCTTTGATATTTGTGCTTCATCCAGTATCTTTTCATGGAAATATTCTTCTAAGCATTCTTGAATTTTACTCTACAAAGAAGTATCATGTTGACAATTTGGACGTTATTAGTTCCTGGATAAATTAATTCTTGAACTTGTTTTATTGAATTCTTATATCATTGTCACCATCCTCGTGTTTATATTATGTTGAAAGTCATCTGTGGCCTGTAGTGCATAGATGGACTTCGTATGATTATGACCAGTGATTATTCGGTATAATCATGACCGTAATGTTACAAATGATGTGGTAAAAGTCCTCATTGGCCCGTAGTGGCATTGATGGATCAGGTTGTGGCATGATCATGACCTTGATGAATACACGAATATCCTTGGCCCGTAGTGCATGGAATAATTTGTGGTTGTGCTACTAATGAATATACCTTGGCCATAGTGCAGGGATTGATGTTGATTATTTATTAAGCTGAGTCTCAGCGATAAAAGTGATGAAAAACTTTTAGATCATAAAAGATAGTAGATTTTATTCTCTACTTGACTCTTTTAATGTATTGCTTGTTCCGCTGCAGTTAAACTTGATGTTTGTTATATTGTATCAGTTTAACGATGTTGAAGGCTAACGATAATTTATTCTGCATTATCTTAGACATAATATTTCTTACTGGGCTAGTTGAGCTCACCCTTTTACTTTCATTGTTCTCTTTAGGAAATGAAACGTAACAGGGACTAGTCGGGGAATGGAGTGACGGTCCAAATGATAGCATTAGTAGTCCTCACTATTCTATGAAATAGTGTGATAATAAATTTATTGAGGACTTATTTTGAGTTTGATTACTGTCTAGTATACAATATTTGTATTAAAACTCACAGCTCATGTTGTATATTTAAGGTTGTATTTGTATTCTGTACCATGTATTTGGCGACTCAGAATAGGTGATGTATACATATTTTGGGGGCGTCACATTAGTCTTCCTACGAGTCTAGTAATTAAACACCGACGGGATAGCCTCCTGGTGGAGGGACCACACAACATACATTCACATACATCGCGTCTCACCGTATGGAAATGATAACATGTGTGAAGCACTAATATCACAAGCAGATATGGTGCGAAGCACTTAGTGCAATAAATAAATGCATTCGTACACATTCATCATAAATGTAAATGTAACATCCACACACAAGCAGATAACAGTTTTGAAAAGATTGTAATAGTGGCTTAAGTCCTCTTACTGGAGTCCCCAGCAGAGTCGCCACCTTTCGACGTCGGGATTTTTAATTGTCCCTTTCCGTTACTTGTTCTTTGGTGTTCTCATTTTAGGTGAGATTTGTTTGAAAAAATAAGTGAAAAAGGTCCGACATGTATAATGTCGTCGATGGACTGTTAAGAGTCGCCAGTTGGTTTTTTAAATTGTTGTAGCAACACAACCGAGAAAAGGTTTGCACATTGACCCACTGATGTGACACTACTAAACGGGTCGGTAAAAACGAGATTCATTAGGGTCCGGGGACTTGATTATATGGAGGGAAGGTGTTAGGCACCCCCCCCTCCCGACATCCGTGTTACCACAGTGACCACCTCTTTTCAAGAAACTATTATCTGAATGTGTGTGTGTGTGTGGGTCAATGTGCTGTTATTTGGAAGTGATGTGTGGCCTCGTTCGCACCTATATACACAGGGTTTGAATTTATGTAAAAAATTCAATTTTTAGCAAGATATAGCAATGATGTTTTATAAAAAGGTTTTTTTAAACATTGATGCTCAATAGTAATTAAGACCTTTTACACTTCCATTTTATTAAGTGTTCGACTTGATTGATTTTATTTTTCGAGATGCAAAACATCTATAAGAAAATAATGTACAAAATAATGTCGATTTTCTCGTCGGTATGAAAACCATCTGAGAAAATTCAGACACCGCAGAATAATTTACAAGCTGCTTACAGCTGAAAATGTCCATCACGGGAACCAAATCTAGATCCAATAGGCTGAATCTGTGATCACATGATTCCTAGGCGTACATGATACCACAATTTGTATGAAAGCAGTAAGCATGCATATATATAAAAGTTGTAAATATATATACAGACATGATCACCAACCACGAAGCACCTCCATGGGGGATCAGAAATGTAAATAAAGCTATAAAAGCTATCAACCACCATGACAGAAACTCCAGGTGGGACAAAATGTAAATAAAGCTGTAAAGCTATCAACCACGACGGAGGAAACTCCAGGCGGGACAAAAATATAAATAAAGCTGTACAAAGCAATCAACTGCCACGAAGTGAACTCCAGGCAGGACGAAACGTAAAGAAAGCTGTAAAAGCGATCAACCACCACGAAGTGAACTCCAGGTGGGACGAAAATATTTATATATATATAAGCGATAAACGCACTGGATGTAAAATTCAGGCTCATCGAATAGAGATCGACAACAGTTCATATATATAAGTATATATATATATAAGTGAGTAAACGCACCGGATATAAAATCCAGGCTCATCGAACAGAGTCTGACACACAATTCATATATATAAGTATATATATATATATATATATATATATATATATATATATATATATATATATATATATATATAAGCGAGGTAAATGTACCGGATGTAAAACCCAGGCCCATCTAATAGAGTCCAACACATAATTAATATATATAAATATATATATATATATGTTAAAGCAGTAAACGCTCCAGACAGAAGTCTAGGCTCATCGAACAAAGTTCGACACACAGTTCATATATATATATATATATATATATATATAAGCAAATAAACGCTCCAGACCTAAGTCTAGGCTCAATCGAGGCATAACTCGATAATGTTAGTCTATATATATAAATATATATAATATATATATGTATATACAAACCAAAATAAAACCACAGACCGAAGTCCGGGAAAACACACGCAACACGACTCTCAACGTGAAGAAGAGTGTGTGCAAAAATGAAGACAAAGGCTTTAAAGTGTGTGAGAAGGCTTGCAGTGGGCTGCCAAAAAGCTTATATATCTTTAAAGTGGATAAAACTCGGCTCCCACTGGTACAAAAGTAGCTATATGTGAGCTCACAAGTGTTTTAAAATGGGAAAGCACTCAGTATATTGCAAGTACGGAGCAAATTTGACAGGGCTTCCTCGCTCTTTCTCCTCTTAAAATAGCCACCCCAAGCCCTCTGTTTATAGAGGAGGGAGCCGCAGGTGTACCTGAGACTGCCCGGGTTGCCCCGGGTTTCTAGGGTCGGGTCGTCTCGTAGTACGTGCTCGTAGGCACTGTAATGTCTGCTCGAACTTTTAGAATTGCAATCCAGGCATCTGACTAAGGTATATAGGACCTATTTCGAACCGCTGTTGTCGAGAGTTGTACAATAGCATAGTATTAGAGGTTGTACGAAGCCATGAAGATGGGACTATGCTCTCCGGTCTTCAAGCTTAAAATTCTATCTGTTACCCCGCATAATAGTCACTCGGGATTGGTTTTCCTGGATTCTTGTGGGACATCATGGTGTAGAAATGTATGTATGAGATGTTTTAACGACGTGATGTAGCTTCAGAGTGGCGAGATGATGCCTTGGCCCCTTACTAGAGTTATCGCCGGTTTGGGCTGATAAAGCAGACGTTACTCAGGGTTATTGCTGAGATTGGACTGCTGCAAGTGTTGAAGGTTCTCAATGTCAACTCTGAGGTGTGCATGTCCTCCTGGTGTTATCTCCGGGTTGGTATTGGGTGTCTCGTTGTGAGCGCCGAGATTGAAGCTGGTTGCATTTGAAATAAGCATTTCTGGGGTTATCGCCGGAACTGCATTCCTTGGGCTAATCACCAAGGTTGGTAGCTATTCCCATGATTGGGACTGAGACTGGATACCTCGGAGTTATCTCTGAGATTAATCGGTTTTCTCTAGTGTGTGTTCCGGTATTAGATCTGCACTCCTCGAGGTTATCTCCGAGGTTGGAATTGTTACTCCCAGTGTGTGTCCTGGGGTTGATGCAGAGCTTCCGGTAGTATCCGGAATTGATATGAACTGTCTTCCAGGGTTCCCTCTTGAAAGATGAATTTGTCCTCCTGTAATATCATTAACAGGTGGGCAGAAAATTTTGAGTGTCTACATATATTATGATGTTAAGTTCCTATTGTGAATTTTTCAGAGAGAAATAATTGTTTGGATAATTTTGGTCAATTTCCAATTAATTGTGCAATAGTTTATTAATTGTGATAATTAACATGATTATCAGACAATTCCAGAAAATTACAGTAACATTTTTATGATGATAAACTACTCTTACAAAAAAAAAATTGAAACAAATTAACAGATTTGGATGTATTTGGTTAATTTCTAACTATTTATGTGTGATTAATTAATTGTGATAATTAGCAAAATTATCTAAATAAATTCTAAAAAATTATAGTGATATTTAGTGATGTTAATATAATGTTGAATTTTTCTTGGATGCATTTTAATGTTTTTATAACATACGTGGTATATTAATTGAGTAATATAGCCTATTTTTTAATTCATTTGTTAATATTTATGGGATATTATTTGTTGGTGCTTGGAATTAAATTACTATATTATAATTATATAAATACCCATGTTCCTAGTGGGAGTCATTTAGGTTGTAATAATTTAATTAAATTATTCCCCAAATTATAAGTCTTGTGCATTGGAAAATTAAATTTAAATAATTAGACATTTATATGGATTGTGATTCATAAGCTTAGCCAAGTCTCCATTCTATATTTATGTCTCATTATTTTTATGTTAATTTGGTTCATGCGGCAAAGATATCTTATATACTGTGGTGAACATTAAATATCTCTAATAAATTCTCATATTTGAAATCAAAGCAGAAATGACTTCAAAACATATTATCGAATACCTTAACCAAGGAAACAAACTAGACGGAGATAACTATGACGTGTGGCACCAAAATGTTAGGATGGTTTTGGAGGAGCAAGACATTAAAGAAACCCTGCTGTCCAAAATGGCTAAACTAGAGGGCGAAAATGTAAAGAATCCAATCAAGGTTGCTGCCTTCGAAAGTTGGCGCAAAAAGGATCGTATCTCTCGCATAACGTTGTCGGTCTGCATAAACAATTACTTTCTGTTTGAGTATGAACAATACTCTACTGCACATAATATGTGGGAGGCTCTCAAAACTAAGTTTGGTGGCACCTAGTTCACACGTTGACAATGATGAGGGAATTAGCCATAAGATTCGATAGTTATAAAAAGAAAGATAACCACACCATGAATAACACCTTCGAATCATAGTTAATATGATCCGGGAACTGAAATCCGGTGGTACTCAATTGTCAGACGAACAGTAGATTTTAGCGGTGGTTCGCTCCCTTCCTGATAATTGGGAACATATGTGAGTCAACATGACTCATAACGAGAATATCAAGAACTTTGATGATATTCGTCATCATTTGGATCTTGAGGCTGAGCGCTTGATGTGACGCCCCCAAAATTAGGTATACATCACCTATCTTGGGTCGCCAGATACATGGTACAGAATTCAAATACAAACTTAAATATACAACATGAGCTGTGAGTTTTAATACAAATATTGTTATCTAGAAAATATCCACACTCAATGGAGTCCTCGTTATATTTATTATTACACTATTTCACAGAATAGTGAGGACTACTAATGCACCATCTAGGACCATCATTCTGTTCCCCGACTTGTCCCAGCTACGTTCTCATTTTCTGAAGAGAACAATGAAAGAAAGGGTGAGCTCAACTAGCCCAGTAAGAAATATTATGAATAAGATAATGCAGAATAAATTATCATTAGCCTTCAACAGTGATAAACTGATAATACAATATAACAAACATCAAGTTTAACTGCAGCGGAACAAGCAATCCATTAGAAGAGTCAAGTAGAGAATAAAATCTACTATCTTCTATGATTTAAAAGGTTTTTCATCACTTTTATCGCTGAGACCCAGCTTAATAAATAATCCACATCATCAAATCATCCATGCACTACAGGCCAAGGATATTCTTTAGTATCACGACCACGAATTATCCATGCACCACGGGCCAAAGATAATCATGTTTTCATCAATGGTCCTAATCATGCCATAAAACAATTCATCTTTGTACCCTTGGCCAAAGAGAATCCATAGCCATAATCATACCAAAAACTGTCCATCAATGCACTACGGGCCAATGAGGACTTTTTTCACATCATTTGTAACATTACGGTTATGATTATACCGAATAATCCCTGGTTATAATCATACCAAGTTCATCTATGCACTACAGGCCCCAGATGACTTTCAACATAATATAAACATGAGGATGATGACAATGACATAATAATTCAATAAAACAAGTTTCAAGAATTAATTTATCCAGGAACTAATAACGTCCAAATTGTCAACATGATACTTCAATGTAGAGTAAAATTCAAGAATGCTCAGAAGAATATTTCCATGAAAAGATACTGGATGAAGCGTAAATATCAAGGATATTCTACTAATTTCATGGATTATAGAAGTCAAAACTTTAACCAACTGAGTATAATAAAGAATGGAATACCAAAAGAAATCACCATGCATGCGGTACTTCGCATAGACATGTTATTCCAACAGAATAATAATAACGGAACCAGGTCAAGCAAAATTCGCATCAACAGGATGTTCCAACAGAATAATATAGAATTGAATAACAACAGAATAATAAATAATGGAACCAGGTCCGGCGTAAACGCACAAACAGGATATTCTGACAGAATAATAAATAATGGAATAACAACAGAAATCACCATGCATGCGATAGACCGCACAGACAGGTTATTCCAACAGAATAATTAATGGAACCAGGTCAGGCATAATACGCACCGACGGGATATTCTGACAGAATAATAAAGAACGAAATAATAGAAGAATTTCACCATGTATGCGGTACTTCGCATAAACAGGTTATTCCAACTTAATAATAAAGAATGGAATAACAGAAGAATTTCACCAAGTATAGGGTAGACCGCGTATACAGGTTATTCCAACAGAATAATAAAAAAATGGAATAACAGAAGTTCTCTTCATGAATAAGAAAGAAAGAATACCCCTTACGAATACAATAAATAATATTCCCTACCTTAGAAAGAAGAATACTGGATATAGAAATAGTGAAGTAGCATAACACTTTTCTTCTTTCTCTTTATAGTTTCTCTCTCTAGAGTTTTAGTGAATTTATAAGAAATAATGAATGAATGAGCTTTTATTTATAGAAAAATGGATTGCATAGTAACTAACTCATGAACGGTCCAGATTAATTTACTTTAATCTGACGGTCCATATTTAAAGCAAAATCTTTTTTTAATAAAATATAATATATTCTATTTATAATCTAATAAAACGAATAACTTTATAAAAGATTTTATTATACAAACACTATGCAGGCACTATACAAATACTATGCATAATAAAATATAATATATTCTAATAATTGTCTAATAAAATAGATAACTTTATAAAAGTATTCTGTTTTATATAAAAAGATTTTACTATGCAAAACATTATGTAACACTATGCATAATAGAATATAATATATTCTATTTATAGAATAACTTTATAAAAGTATTCTGTTTTATATAAAAAGATTTTACTATGTAAAATACTATGCAGACACTATGCAACACTATGCATAATAAAATATAATATATTCTATTTATAGAATAATTTTATAAAAGTATTATGTTTTATATAAAAAAAAATTCTGTTTTATTACATTAATAATACCAATAAAACAAAATTGAGTGACTTATCACGTAAGCATCAATAATCAATACTGTGTGCTACTATGCAACAACGTGTATTACTGTACTTTTACTACCGAGTAGTTCAACAGTATTAACGGTAAAACTTCCGCCGTTATTTTCATAGAATATTTTTGTTGTTTTCTTAATCCGTCAATAATTCCGTTACGGGCTCCACCAATGATTGTACTGTCGTACGGATATTCCCCGACAAAAAGAATATTCCCCAACCAATGGAATATTATATAACAACTTGCGTACTTTAAAAAATTTATAAATACTACCCACAACTATAACATTATATCAAATCCACACCATAATATTTAAAATATTATTTCGAGAAAATTAAATATTTATTCATAAAAATCTGGGGTCTCACACCTGATGTTGTCAAGACCTCCAGGGCATATGTGGCTAAATCAAACCCTCGCAGAGGATTCAAGCCCAAGAAGGGGAAGAAGCCTACTCATCCTACTGTGCCTAAAGGGGCTGCGAGTGGGGGTGTTGTCAAGCGTAAAAGAGGAAAATGAGGTTCTGGTAAGAAGGAAAAAACTAAAATGACATGCTACAACTGTAGCAAGGCGGGACACTTCGCTCATGAGTGCAATGAGCCGAAGAAGGTAA
This sequence comes from Panax japonicus, assembly GCA_020205505.1. NCBI lineage: Eukaryota > Viridiplantae > Streptophyta > Magnoliopsida > Apiales > Araliaceae > Panax > Panax japonicus. The sequence goes on from JAINUV010001135.1 coordinate 8,881, forward strand.
TTCCTAGTCCTAATCTATCTATGTGCTTGGTATCAAGTATTGTTTTTGTTACTCATTCTCTCCATATGTGGATTGTAGACTCCGAAGCAACGGAGCACATAGCTAGACATTGGAGTTTATTCGTGGAATACCGCCGCATTTCGGTTGGCAGAAAAGTATACATAGGGAGCGATCGTGTTAGCTATTTTGTTAGCTTTGAGAACAATTCTGTAATATTTGCTCATGGGACGAATGTTTTTGGACATGATTTTATGGTTTTAGATACTATTGATTATAGCATTAATAGTAGTGATTCTTATTCCTTGTTGAAAATAATCATGATGCTTCAATTCAATGGCATGCTAGATTAGGCCATATTGGACAAAATAGAATGGTTAGGTTAACTCGAGTAGGTCTTTTAGGCCCACTCGCTAAGGTGAATCTACTAACATGTGAACATTGTTTGGCAGGGAAATCAACTAGAAAACCATTTGGTAAAACCACTAGGGCAAAAATAACATTACAACTCATTCACTCAGACATCTGTGGCCCTATGAATGTGAAATAAATGCATGAATGTTCCTATTTTCTCACAATGATATATGACTATACGCGTTTCAGGTACACTTTTTTGATTTCTCATAAGTCTGAGGCATTAGAATGCTTTAAACGTTATTTGATTGAGGTCGAGAATCGGTTAGATAAAAATGTTAAGGCACTTCGAATTGACCGAGGTCGCGAGTATCTGTTTGATTAGTTTAAAGAACTCTGTGTGGAAAAAGGGATAATCAGGCAACTGACAATCCCTAGAACTCCGCAACAAAATGGTGTGGTGGAGAAGAGGAACCGGACATTATAAGACATGGTTAGGTCTATGATGGCATAAGCCAGTTTGCCTATCTCCTATTGGGGAGATGCATTATTGACTGCGACATATATACTTAATCGTGTGCCTTCAAAATCAGTTCAGTACACCACGTATGAAATGTGGACCAGTAGAAAGCCCAAATTGGGCGGAATGCGGCCTTGGGGATCAGCAGCTTACGTGCACAACACTTCACATCAGCATGGGAAGTTAGGCCCGAGGGGTAAGAAGTGTATCTTTGTAAGATATTCTAAACACTCCAAAGGCTATGTGTTTGTTAGAGAGTAGCCAGATGGGACTGTATCTGAGATAGAGTCATGAGATGTGGATTTCCTAACAGAGGTGATGTGAGCAAGGAGATGAACCTTTATGAGATATAGGAAGATTTAGGCACCCCAACTCGTAAAGAAGCCGAAGAGGTTATTCCTCAGGCTCTTATAGAAAGTGGGAGTAACAAGCCTTCGAGCAGTTCTCTTCTATAAAATGAGGAGTCTCATGTTCCTCAAGTGCGTAGAAGTTAAAGGGGTAACATTCCACATCGTATCTTTAAGATTGAGGGGAATGCCTTTGTGGCTGATGCACAGGATGATGAGGAAACTCGATCTTATCGAGATGCTCTATCATCTGCTAAAAGAGAAAGGTGAATGATTACAATAGAAGAAGAGATGGAGTCCAAAAGGACTAATCAAGTATGGGACTTGGTTAACCTTCCACCTGGGCAAAAGGCTATTGGGAACAAGTGGGTTCTTAAATTCAAACACAGGGTAGTTGGTTCCATTGAAAGGTACAAAGTGTGTCTTGTATCAAAGGGCTAAACCCAGCAAGAGGAAATTGATTACGAGAAAACCTTCTCACCAGTTGTGAGGTTTGCCTCAATTCACCGCATCCTAGCGATTATCGCGTATTTGGATTTGGAATTATATCAAATGGGCGTTAAGACAACTTTTCTCAATAGAGATTTAGCTGAGGAAATATACATGGATCAACCAGAGGGTTTCGTCGTAAAAGGACAATAGTGCAAAGTATGCAAGTTCAAATATTTTATCTATGGTTTGAAACAGGCGTCCAGACAATGGTATCTGAGATTCCATCGAGTCGTCATTAGTGATGGGTTTATGATGATCAAGGAAGACCATTGTGTGTATATCAAACGGTCCAACGATAAATTTCTTATCTTATCTATGTATGTCGATGACATTCTACTAGCTAGGAATGATAAGGAGATGATCGTTGCCACCAAAGGGTGGTTGCCCTCTAACTTTGAGCTAAAGGACATGGGGGAAACTGCTTATGTTATTGCAGTTAAGATCTACAGGATCGCTCAAGGAAGCTTCTTGGTTTGCCTTAAGAGACTTACCTTAAGAAGGTTCTTGAGCAATTTTAGATAAACAACTGCAAACCCATAGACACTCATATCACTAAAGGTGACGTTATTGGACCCGAGCAATGCCCTACTTCTCCTAAGGAAATTAATAAGATGTCCAATTACCCATATGCCAATGCTATAAGAAAGCTAATGTATGCAGTTGTGTGTACTCGACCTGATATAGCAAACACAATCGGTTATCTCGGTTGGTATCAGTCAAAACCTGGGATTGCTAATTGGAGGGCAATCAAGAGGATCTTACGATATTTGAAAATAACTTTTAACTACATGTTGTGCTATAGAGAACCGGACCTGCGTTTGATTGGTTACTCCAATGTCAGTTGGGGAGGTAACCAAGGGATAAACAAGTCGACCTCAGGATATGCATTCTTGCTACATGGTGGTGCCATTACTTGGTGTAGCAAGAAACAAACTTTTGTTGCTCTTTCTACGATGGAGTCGGAGTTTGTAGCTTGTACATCAGATGTTCGGGAAGTCATGTGGCTTAGGAGATTCTTCGAGGATCTTGGAGTCGTCTCAAATGCTTCGGATCCTGTGACTATTTTCTGTGATAACACGACAGCCCTAGATTACACTAAGAACCCCAAGTATCACGGCAAGACGAAGCACATTAATTTGAGGATGAACTTCATCAAAGATACCATAGAAAATAATGAGGTGATATTGGAGTACATGCCCACTAGACTTATGTAGATGATCTCTTGAGGAAGCCAATTCCTAAAGTTGCTTTTTGTAGGCATCTTAATACATTAGGGCTTCATAGGGTTTGATGTACTCTATTATTTCCTTGTATATCACTCATTATTTGGCGTGTATTAGAGATATTCATTGTTATTTCGAGATATTTGTCATTTATGCAAGATTAATTTATTTCCACTTATGTTTGGTTGCTTTTGTGACACCCCAAAAGCCGGTACTTCGAATCCACGGGATTTGGTGTTCACTGTACAAATATCATTTATCTATCTACCCATAATAAATGCAAACCATGCAATAGATAGAAATAAAAATCTTCCCCTTATAGGGTTACAACATCTGAATCATAAACATAATCCCAGGTTGAACTAACCTTAAACATCTGAGTAGAAATATAAACAATAAGTCTTAAACAACATCATTAACTCAAGTCTAACATAAATACATCATCAATTAAAATAACAAGTCTTCAACACTTGCTAACTTTGCCCTTGCCTTTACTAGTGGAAGGTTCGTCATTTCTTTCGTTCTTAACTGCAATGTTATTATAAAGCAAGAGTGAGCACTATTGCCCACAAGTATAACAATGAAATAATAATATAATAACATGCGAGTGAATTAAAGACATCTGAATAAAGAATGAATAACAAGAATTAAAAGAATTCTGAGGGTCATAAGACCTTGAACTATGTCCTAGGTTAACAAGGGTTATACTTGAAACCTTTAACGGTCATAAGACTATGGATCTTTCTTCTCGTACTTAGGGGGATCAGCCCTTAGTACCATACTGTGCACAATATCTTAACGCTAACGCATAAGTAAATCCCTTTACAGGGTTGTTCATCTCAGTTTGACATTCGAATCCACACCAAAGGAAGTTTGGTTTGGATAATTCAATAAGGGTTCTGAAATTTAGAACGTTCATCAATTAAGGACTAGTTGAATCAATAAAGTTCACTAGTCTAATAAGGTTCAACAATAATGATATTCAATTCGAATAATAATCTCAACAAGTATACAATAGAACAATTATTGTATAACTGAATCATGCTTTGAAAAGATAATAAATCTTTAATATAACATTCGAACTTGAATAATAGTAATGATAATTTACTCGAGGTAAATAATAAACTTGAACAATAATGACAAGTAGGGTTAGGAAACTTGCCTCGTGCGTAGGCTAAACGATTACTACTTCCGTTCACCACAAATCCTACACACATACCATATGTATTCACGACATTCATTAGTTATATTTTCACTTAATTATTTAATATAAACTCCACTTTATTTAACAAATTATTACCCTTCTAATTTAATTACTTAATTAAATTAGAATATTTTCATTCTCTTACTAATATTACACTCGAATAAATTATTTCATAATAATTTCCATCGAATATTTATTTTATTCAATAAATATCTCAATTAAAATATTTTAATAATAATTTTCATCGAATATTTATTTTATTCCATAAATATCTCAATTAAAATATTTAATTTATTTTATAAATATTTTAATAATAATTTTTATCGAATATTTATTTTATTCCATAAATATCTCAATTAAAATATTTAATTTATTTTATAAATATTTTAATAATAATTTTTATCAAATATTTATTTTATTCCATAAATATCTCAATTAAAATATTTAATTTATTTTATAAATATTTTAATAATAATTTTAATCAAATATTTATTATTATTTTATTTTATTTTATTTTTTTTTATTTTTTTTTGACCGCCGGGGCGGGATAATTTAGATTGGTAACGCCCGCCGGGAGCAGGGTTACCCAGGCTCATTTTCTGCAGTTTCTGCAGTTCTGCAGTTCGCGAACATAACAAGGCCAAATTAAGCCAAAAATCAATCACACGTAAAATTATACATGAATATGGCCATAATTTCCAATTTCCTTGTCCACATATTAGTTTAAGCATACCCAAATACTAGAATTTATATATAATCATTATCCAACATTTATAGAGTAATTTAAACCCATTAAAACACATAATTACAGAATTAAAATATGTAAGTTATATTGTTCTTGATGTTCTTGAAGGTTTTTGAATAAAAACATAGAATTTACTACTATGGATTCATTATAAGGTCAAATCCAACCACTCAAGTTTCATTTTGTTCGTTTTAGCATGTATAATCATATATAAGTGTAAAATTTAGGGATAATATATGATCAACGCATTAAATTTGTGCGTAAGGGCCATATGGTCATATCACGTACTCTGTAAATTTTTGGAATAACAAGCCAAAATCATACGTTATAATCTTATGAAACCAATGATATGGAATCACATTATATATATATATATATATATATATATAACACGCCTTACAACTCGAATTATTACATATATTCACATAACACCATAATTTCCCAATTACAGAGAATCACAGAAAACTTAAGCCATATTCATGAAACTTAAAAGACATAAATTATAAATTGGGTTGAAGAAAATTACCCAAGCGTATAGTGAAATAGTAGGAGATGAATTGAAACTCTTCTCAAACTCTTCAATCACTCAACTCACACTTTACTCAACAATTTCTCAACTCTCTTTCTCTTTTCCCTCTCTGCTTAATGTCAGACTTGGGAAATTAATGAAGAAGGAAGATATATTCAATAAATAAAAGCGACTGACGCTTTGTGGCCAGTTACCCAGTCATGGGTAACTGCCCTCAACTCCCACTAAGGCCACGTTTGGCTTAACAAGAATGGGTTTTAAAACCATTTAATTTAATAAAGCCTTATAATATAGTTTTAAATAATGTCACACCCATTATAAAATAAATCTAATATCTTATTTAATATAGTAAATTCTCATTAATTCACATAGTCACATAATTAAATTTCTCATTTAATAATAATATTAAATTATTAAATCTCTAATTAATAATTTAATTAATTGAAATAACATAGGCTTATTAAATATATTTCTTTTAATTCAATAAGCTCACATAATCACATACTTCGAATAATAAAAATTATCCACATTAATTTAATAAATGTAACACATATAATTAAATTAATCTATCTCAACTTCATTAATTAATTATTTAATCTAATAATTAATTCAACGAAACATATTTATTCAATCTAATAAATATTAAAATTAAATTACAAAATTATGGTTGTCACAGCTTTAGCGCATATGATAAATTTTAGATGTTCACACAGTTTATTATGCATATTTGATATGCACACACTAAATATATGTCAATATATTGATTGGCTCACGCACACGAGCAATCACCCTTGGCGCTTTTAAAAGCGAGCAGGGTTGAGATAGTTTATTTATTGGCGCTTTGAGTAGCGAGCTTTTGATTCTTTAGATAACAATCAATTGGCGCTTAATAGCAAGAAAAATGAAGCATGATGTTGCTTTGGCATGAGCCAAGATAAGGTTAACTTGGATTAACCGAATATAGTATGTCCCACCATCTATATAAACCTGTACTGATAGTCGGATACGAAATTTTAGTTTTAGCGCTTGGAAAGCGAACAATTTGAAAATTCGAGTTAGGCTCTTATGTAGAGACTAAATTAAGATATGTACGACATAACCATAGGACATATGCTCATGTAGATGAGATTGTCTACCATGACATGATAACCGGAATAAAAGTTTCAGATATGGCGCTTAGACAAGCGAGCAATTTGAAATGTTTAAAGGTCTGCACAACATGGCTATTGAATAGCATGATGTGAGCGAGTTACATGTGCTCAGCGGCCATGTAAAGGAGGTGAGAGAATGAATCCATGTTTCTTCATCGTATGAGTCATGTAGAATAAGTTTTTGTTCCTACATCAAGTGCTCTTTGTGATCTTTGAATATACTACAAAGACATGGATTAATGTTACTACTGTGGTTTCGATTCCTAAGGTCAGGATTGATGAGACTATAAGGACCGATTCTGGGAAAGCAGTTGATTCATTTCTGAGTAGTATTAGGGCAAAAGGAAGATAATTTGATTTCACCTCGTTATGCACTTATTGTAGACAACTATAACGTTTTGATAGCGATATAGTAATAAGTGAGATATGAAATGGACTTGGGCCCAAAGGTGGTTAAGTAAAGTTCTCTAAAGGATTAGAGATAAGACCTAGTGAAAATTTAAATGTGCCTAGGGTACTATGAGTTTATGTGTTGTGGCTTTTGCATGAACTAATTGAGTTTAGTGTGTGAGCTCCCGTATTATTTTTATTTAAAAGGGTATATGTCTTTAAGTTGGCTCTGATGGGTTTGATATAGAGCTCCCTCATTGCATGTGAACTCAGCGGTCGCACAGTTTGACAATTGGAGGTTTGCATGTTTTTTGTTATAGCTGATTTTAGTAGATGTGATTATGTTGTCATCCCCGCCATGGGCAAGTGGGAGATGTTGGATTTTGGGTATCCAAATAGGGCGCCCCATGGAGGGTCCGACCCATTAGGTTCGTTAGTTGGTTTGGCAAATTGACCAAGTCATTGTGCCATTTAATATTTTACTGTTACATGACTGAGAGGTTGAGGGATTACAAGGAAGTGGTTCAACCACTTTGTCCTTATATATTCACGTCTCCTCAGTTGCAAGGTACGGTAGTATTACTTCAAACCCAAAAACTACATAGTTTTTATTATCGAAAAGTCTCCAGAATATAGGCCAAACCATAATTTTTACGAATCGTGAAATTGTGTTCCATTCTTGATCGTAGTTTAGAGACGTCGTTGGGTTTCAAGAATAGCAGGATGTTTTCTGCATCAAAGGTTTAATCACACTTCAAGAGGTATGCCTTTGATCCTCCTATTATTTGTAAATAAATGAAATAGCATGCGTATTAAATCCTACATTGGTCTTGCGACCAGAATATGTCTCTCCTCCTCGAATAAGACTTTCAATAACATACTTAAGTCTGCAGTCCGTGATCCTATGTTAATGGGTCCGGAGGTAGAAGAGGAGGATATAGAAAGAGAGAGAGGTAATACCCGAAGAATTCCAATTAAGGGGCCCTTTTATATTGTTGGGAAGCAGTAGAAGAATTATACACAAACAGATCACAACACTTTCCCAAACTTTGACGCCACCCAAATGCATCGACGTCGGTGATGGGTCGCAATTCTGTTCTAAGTCCAATTGCAATTGCAAATGGACACTTTAGTGGAGATTCGGGAATTGAGAGAGTATTATTCGTGCCAACTTATTAGAACATGATATGAAGGCGTTTTGGCAGAACTAAGAGTCTATCTGAGAATGACTTATAAGTTGGTCAAACCAATTTGTAAGTTATTTGTTACTGTTTACATGTTCGAGAATGATTTATTTTTTTATTTTTAAGTTAAAAAATAAGTATTTATAACTTATTTTAAAATGACTTATAAGTCTTTTTAAAATAAGTTAGTTTTGACCAAATATAATGTCTATTTTGCCCCTCTTCTATTAATGTCCTTTTAAGTAATCTTTACATTTATTTTATCGTATAAGTCATTATGAGCCCAACACCTTCATAACTTATTTTAACTTAATTTTTGACTTATAAGTCAAATTGTTGTCGAACGCTTTTACTTATAATTAAGTTATAACTTAAAACAACATATAAGTTAACTTATATTTTAACTTATAAGTCATTCCCGAACAGACCCTAAATAATTATAAAAATCGATATTTCTACATATTAAAATGATATTTTCATGTCTTTTTCACATGAAGGTGAGACTCACTCACTATTCATTTAGGAAGAATCATGAAAAATATAAGCCCCATAATTATATACTACTTGTGTTCAATCCGCATATGTAAGTCTATTTCTTGGTTCGACGAAAAAAATGTAAATTGTTATGTTGGTTTGGCTCATAACCGATATTTAGACTCCTAATAACTTGTATGTTTATTGATTTATTCTCACACCTTTAGATCATGCAAAGGATTGACCAAATTTAAGTGTGGACAACTCTCCGCATATATATATATAGGGGAATAATCCATAGCATCTATTTGCTATGGAATAAAATGTGGCATATAGCATCTATACATTCTATTTAACAAATGAATGGATGTGATTGATTTGGAACACGTCATCCGCTAGAAGTACTAGCGGGCGTGGTTAATGAATTATTTAGACGCTTATGCCCCCACTTAGCCAAGACAAATCAGCACGACCACGTCTAAATAATGGCATCCGCTAGTCTTACTAGCGGACAGAGAAAAACGAATTCAGTACAGCAATACCCAGTATAGAAACATCAATTCAAGTACAACACGAATTCCTGCAACAACACCCAGTACAACAACATTAATTCAACAACACATGTCAAATACAACATGTCATATAAATCACAGCCCCATTATAGCAACAGTTAAGCAAAAAGATATGGACTGGTTCTTGTACATCAATAGTTAAGCAACATCACATTCCCAATACATCAAAATTTCCAAATATTTCCAAATCATATTCAAAATCCAAATCAAAACAAGATATATCAAAATCCAAATTCTAGCAAATCAAATATATCACATTCCAAATTCTAGCAAATCAAATATATCAAATTCCAAATGAGATCAAATCAAATACATCAAATTCCAAATTATTTCAAATCAAATAAATCCAATTCCAAAACAAATAAACACATCCTATTCCAAATCAACAACAAAAATATATCATACACATAATTCCAAATCAAATAAATCTTAATACCAAATAAAAAATTTCAAATCATATTCACTCCTATACATAATTCTAGTTCCCGTTATAAGTCAAATAACTGCTATTCCAAATAAACATAAGAAAATTTATTTAAGTACATAACAAAATTATATTATACAAACCTACTATATTTGGAGATAGATGGGGTATCACACTTAATAAATTTTTTGCCCTACCAAGGTAACCAGAATATTATAGTCGCCTTCAATTTACATCAAGGAAGAAAACCACATAATTAATCAAGCAAGTCTTCGCACCTCAAATAGTCGTGGTAAGTTTAGAATTATGGCGAAAGAGATGTTTAATTCTAGTTCTTAAAATTCTTCTCATGATAATATTTATATAGATAAGATTGGTGTTCATAACATGAACCAATCACATATTAACGATTCAAAAACTCCATACGAGGGTCAGATTTTTTCTACTATCCAAGAGGTAGAAGAATTTTATAGAAACTATGCACGAAGTAGTGGATTTGAAATAAAAATTGGGGCTAGTCATAGACATGCTCGCTCCAATAATTTGTCCAACATACTTTTTAGATGTACCAAACCAAGAAAACCAATTGAAAGAAAGAAACTAGATGTTGATGAATCTGAGGGTAGTAAGGTCAAAAGAAAAAGGGATTCAATAGGTCGCACGATGTGCAAAGCTAGAATGTCTGTTGTTCATCTACAAAAAGAAGATACATGGAAAGTTTCAAAAATTGAGTTGACTCACAATCATTATTTGGTTACTCTGAGAAAGAAAATTTTCATTCAAACACGGAAAAATATAACTCTTGTTGCTCGAACTTTAATCGAAACTTTAAACAGCGCTGGAGTTGGTCCAAGTAAAATGATGAATGTTTTTAGTGAAATAGGAAGAGGGGTGGAAAATGTTGGTTTTAGTGATAAGGATATTTGGAATGATGTGCGAGATTTAAGACGTGACACGATAGATTCAAACGATGCCCAAACAGCACTGCAGTATCTTAAAAAAATCAACGGAAAATCCTATATTTTCTTACGATGTCAAACGAGATGAAGATCATCGCATCGCATGCATTTTGTGGATAGATTACCGATCAATGATAACTTACAAAAATTTTGGGGATGTAGTGACATTTGATACAACTTACCGGACGAACAAGTATTCCATGCCGTTTGTTCCATTTACGGGGGTAAATCACCATTACCATTCCGTCTTTTTTGGTTTTGCGTTGATACAAGATGAAACAAAGGATACTTTTGTATGGTTCTTTGAGACTTGGCTTCATGCAATGAACAATAAGGTACTGGTTACCATTATAACTGATCAGGACAAAGATATAACCAATGCGATTGCTAGGGTTCTTCCTAAAACACACCATGCACTTTGCACATGGCATATTAGTAACAAATTTTCAGAGAAATTGCATACATTGTATGATGAGTACCCAACATTTTAACATGATTTTAACTGGTGTATGTATAAATCATTGACTACTGTAGAATTAGAGGAGCAATGGAAAAAGTTGATGACAGATTGCGAACTGCATGACCGTGATTGGCTACAATCACTCTATGAGGTTAAGCAAAAATGGATCATGGCGTACACAAAGAATTTTTTTGCAGCGGGAATGACGTCTACATCTAAGAGTGAAGGAATGAACATTTTATTTGATGAGTGTGTCAATGCGACAACGAGTATAAAGGAATTTATCGTAAACTAAGAAAAAGCCATTGAGAAGCAGGTAATGAGAGAGAGACAAGCTGACTACGCAACCTGTCAGCGAACTAGAACTTTGACTCTTGAATCACCGTTGGAAACGCATGGAGCGGCTGTTTATACAAAGTAGATGTTTAGAAGCTTTCAGATTGAGATTGTAAAATCTCACAAGTACATAATGAAGAAACTTCAACATCTAACAACATTGGATACGAAGTCGTATGCAGTGTACAAGACAAACACCATCGAAGAATCCAATAGGTACTTTACTGTTGTCAGTAATGTTCAAACTGGAGATATAAAATGTAATTGCAAAAAATTTGAACATTCTAGTATGCTTTGTAGACACATTATAAGGTATATGATTGCAAAACGTACTACAAAGATACCAAATAAATACATTTTAAGCCGCTGGTGTAGAGATGGTAACAAAATGAATGCTGATCTACCAAAGATTTTGACTGAAATGTCCAACTAAGAGGAATCTCAGACGATGCGGTATAATTATTTGGTGACACTGATCCTACGATTAGCTTCTATGGGATCATGCTCAATTAATGGTTTTAAGCACGTCGTACAGTTGTGCATTGACAATCAGCCCATCGTTGAGAAGTTTGACCCTGATGAAATCAAAGTAAATGGCGTGCCAAAAATTCGAGTAGATGATGATGAGGCCATTCAAGATGAGCCGTTATTGGATCCTATTTGTTCCCAAACACAGGGGCACAAACAATTTATGTTCCTTCCTCAACTCCACCATGTAGGCCTCCCACAATCGAATATAACTGGCTCTATGATTTTCATAATTTATTCTCTCAAACAATTTAGGTTCCTTCCTTAACTCCACTATGTTTCAGCATTAGATGGATATGACTGAAAATATCCAAATTGCCTCATAAATATGTCAGGTATTTGAAACTCAACAATGTCGTAATGTATCAAAGGTATACGAGCAGCTCCACCTAACCTTGCCTCAAAAAAGTCCCAACCCAAACGTCTGTCAAATAACTGATATGGACGCCACACCCAATCTGTTTCCAACATATTATCAAACTCTCCTCGGTAAAACACAAGATGGTGATGTAGATTTTTGCAGCGCTGATATTGTTTTGAATTTGGATCAAAGGAAGAGTATGCCCAGGATAATGCCATGGGTATCAACTTCTGGGACTTAGGCCTTGGGGTAGGACGACCAATGTTGAAAATTACGTGAGCCCACATCATAAGCAAGGTTGCCCATCCTATAAATTTTTTCGCCGAGTAGTCTCATACAAACCCCTATACAAATGCCCTAAAACTGATGCCCCCAAGCATATGTAATTATGTCTTCCAATCTTTGCAATAACAACAAATACCTAAGATGCATAATATTTTTACTCTTAGTTGGAAACAAAATAGCACCACACAAATACAACAGATATGCCTTAGTGTGTTTTACCACATCATCTTAAGTAGCATCTTTAGGTACTTGTCCATATTTATGTCTTAACCAAGGTAAACTTATGCCCCCCTTTTATAGCATTGTTCCCAATCCTCTACTGCAACTTGTTGCCCAAAAACCCTTATAAAATAGCTTTTGGGATGTTCTAGTTCTCCGCAAGTCAAAGGTTTTCCTAATATGGGCAACCCGAATATAAATCCCACATCCTCTACAGTAATGTCGACCTCTCCACATTTTAAGTGAAACGAATTTGTTTCACTCCTCCAACGCTCAACAAAAGTAGATACAAAAGATGCATCAATATTTGACACTACATCTTGATGACAAAATATATCGAAACCTAACTGTTTTAGTAGATATTATTATTGTTTAGTCAAGTTCTATTCAGTTAATTTTGTAGACATTTGACAAATTTCTAACACACCCCTATCCTACAAGTTAAACAGATAATACATACATAAATTGTAAAAATATGAAAGTTTTTAACAAAATTTAAGAGAAATTTGTTATATGGGACAATAAACTTACAATATTTTGCCATAAGTCAGAAGATACATGATTTTCTTGGTCCCATAAGATAATAGGATCAAAAGGTCCTGGATTGATATCCATATCTGACCTAAAAATTTAACGCAATGTCAAGTATTAAACAATTTATAAAAATTCCAATAAACAGGTAAAGGGAGAAGGAACAAATCTTTGATATTCTAACTCATTAGGATCAAAACAAGCATAAAGTATAAGATGAATAACACATAATTTTACCCTCAACGCGAACTTCTTTGCAATCTCCTCTTCGTAAAATCACTTGACACTGCCCAGTGAAATACATTAAAGAGAGAGATTTAGATTCAATTTTAGCAAAAGAGCATGGAAAAGGACTATTTTTTAAAGGATAAAATATTGATAGGATTACTAATGCATAGACTATGTAGTCCATGGATTAAAATCACTAGAATAGCCCATGGGTTTTACACCCACATATCTTCTAAATTTATTCACATCATTCATGTAGTCTCCTAATAAATGAAATGATCTACTTCAACTAAATTAAAGCACAATGTAAATCTACAACACACAGTTTATTAGGACTTGTATGATGCACCATGTTCTTTTAGCTAATTTACCTTCGTTACAAAAAAGATCTATCAATCATCACATGCACAACCAAAACCCAACAACAATATTCAACAATAGTGTGACGCCCCCAAAATTAGGTATACATCACCCATCTTGGGTCGCCAGATACATGGTACAGAATTCAAATACAACTTAATTATACAACTGTCGTGTAAAATACGACAAAACATATGCTGTGAGTTTTAATACAAATATTGTCATCTAGACAATATCCACACTCCATGGAGTCCTCATTACATTTATTATTACACTATTTCACAGAATAGTGAGGACTACTAATGCACCATCTAGGACCGTCACTCTGTTCTCCGACTAGTCCCAACTACGTTCTCATTTCCTGAAGAGAACAATAAAAGAAAAGGGTGAGCTCAACTAGACTAGTAAGAAATATTATGTATAAGATAATGCAGAAAAAATTATTGTTAGCCTCCAACAGTGTTAAACTGATACAATATAACAAACATCAAGTTTAACTGCAGCGGAACAAGCAATCCATTAGAAGAGTCAAGTAGAACATAATATCTACTATCTCTTCTATATTAAAAGTCCATCGTTGATATTTTATTCATGTACTACTTATCAACAGTTCTTTGTTATACTCAAGACAAATAGAACTTTCATCACTTGTCTTCACCTGAACCACCAAAGATGTTAGTTAAATTCAAAATTCATATTTATAATAATGTGAATTAACAGTTCCTGCTTGCCACAAAGGTTTAATAAAACGTTTAGTCAATATCCTTACCCCAAAGGCTGAAGATATTCAAATGTAATAACAATGATCATACCAATCAGTTGTCTATCTTTGAACTACGGGCCAAAGATATTCAACTATAAAATCAATGGTCATGATTATACCAATTAATTGCCTGTCAGTGCACTACGGCCAAAGACATTCAACTGTTAATTAATGGTCATGATCCTGCCAATCACATCATTGGATTATCCATGCACTACGGCCAAGGATATTCGTTAGTATCACTAGTGGTTATGATCAAGTCATACACCTGTCCATCTTCGTACTACGGGTCAAAGATATCAAACAACAGATCATCTTTGCACTACATGCCAAAGATATTCAACAACATATCATCTTTGCACTACAGGCCAAAGACATACAACTGTAAAACCAATAACCAACAGTATAATAAAGAATGGAATAATAAAATAATTTCACCATGTATGCAGTACTTCGCATAGACAGGTTATTCCAACATAATAATAAAGAATTGAATAATAAAAGAATTTCACCATGTATGCAATACTTCGCATAGACAGGTTATTCCAACATAATAATAAAGAATGGAATAACAGAAGAATTTCACCATGCGTGCGTAATCCGCACGGACAGGTTATTCCAACAGAATAATAAATAATGGAACCAGGTCATGCGTAATCGCACAGATAGGATATTCCAACATAATAATAAAGAATGGAATAACAACAAAAATCACCATGCATGCGATAGACCGCACAGACAGGTTATTCCAACAGAATAATAAATAATGGAACCAAGTCGGCGTAATACACACCGACAGGATATTCCAACAGAATAATAAAGAATGGAACCAGGTCAGGCGTAAACGCACAGACAGGATATTCTGACAGAATAATAAATAATGTAACCAGGTCCGGCGTAAACACACAGACAGGATATTCCGACAGAATAATAAATAATGAAATAACAGAAGAATTTCACCAAGTATAGGGTAGTCCGCGTATACAGGTTATTCCAACAGAATAATAAATAATGGAATAACAGAAGTTCTCTTCATGAATAAGAAAGAAAGAATACCCCTTACGAGTACAACAAATAATATCTCCTACGAATATAACAAATAATATTCCCCACCTTTGAAAGAAGAGTATTCCGACTGGTAGGGCGAGGATATACTCGAAGAAAACTTGTACTACACTCAAAGCTTTCTTAAACTCTAAAGAAATACGCTCAAGATTATAGAAGAAGAACTCTCTCTATAGTTTCTCTCTCTAGAGTTTAAGTGAATTCGTAAGAAAATAATGAAGGAATGAACTTCTATTTATAAAAAAAATGGACTGCATAGTAACTAACTCATGAACGGTCTAGATTGATTTACTTTTAATCGGACGGTCCATATTTAAAGTAAAATCTTTTAAATAAAATATAATACATTCTATTTATAATCTAATAAAAACGAATAACTTTATAAAAGTATTCTGTTTTATATAAAAAGATTTTACTATGCAAAACACTATGCAGACATTATGCAACACTATACATAATAAAATATAATATATTCTATTTATAGAATAACTTTAGAAAAATATTATGTTTTATATAAAAAGATTTTACTATGCAAAACACTATGCATAATAGAATATAATATATTCTATTTATAGAATAACTTTATAAAAATATTCTGTTTTATATAAAAAAAATTTTCTTTTTTATTACATTAATAATACCAATAAAACAAAACTTATCACCTTTATTATAATTTCAATCAACGGTCTGAAAAATTAGCACATCTCTTCATGGAATAATATTATACTCAAAAATGATTTGGACCGAAAAGAAATATATTTTTCGGGTGAATAGTACCCCGTGAATAGTACGTCAAGAATAGTACCCTGTGAATAGTACCCCGACATAAAAAGTGTCCCAAATACCTGAGTGAACAATACTAGAGTGAATAGTAATCGGGTGAATAGTAACTCGTGAATAGTACTCCGACACGAAAAATACCCCAAATACCCGAGTAAATAATATTTTGGTGAATAATAATTTAGGTGAATAGTAACCCATGAATAGTACTCTGACGCAAAAAGTGTCCCAAATACTCGAGTGAACAATACTAGAGTGAATAGTAACCGGGTATTTTATGACAACTTGTCTACTTAAAAAAAATTCACATATCACCCTTAACTTTAAATTTTTATCAATTTAACTATTTACCAAAATATAAAAATTGAATACTTTTATTTCATAAAATTCGGGGTCTCACAAATAGTATACAGCAACATAAACATCATCACATGCACAACCAAAACACAATAACAGTATATAGCAACATAAACCTCAGTATACACAACATAAACCTTTAACTCATTAATAAATCCAAATCACAACAACACTACATCAAACATCTATTTTCTTTCCAAATCCAAATCATCCTAATTAATTTTAGTAACATAGAATCCAAGTCTATAACCATAAATCCAATCCTACTCAGTAGTCTGTAACCTTAAATCCAAATCTGTAACCTATACATCCAAGTCACACAAGGACACCTGTAACAGAAGGACATCTGTAAATTCATAGCATCCAAGTAACAAAGGGACACTTGTAAATCCAAGTCAGACATGAATGTATATTTATTTTTGTTTTATTATATTGTTACTTTTATTTATTTTATTTTTTTGAATTCGGATATTACAAGTTGCTTATGGATAAAATAGTTGTATCTCTTTTGCCTTAACAGAAAATTTTGCCTTAACAATCTGAACAATCTAGAATTTATATGAAACTTCATAGCTGCAAGTACAAGATTGAAAAAACAGAGATATTCAGCATGTCACAAGATTATTAAAAATCTAAGAGAGATGATAAGCAAAGAGACACTTTTACAAACATCTTATATGCGTTCTAAATAAAAACAGATTTCATTAACATAGATAAATGTTTCAAGCCATGTATTTCCCTCCCTTATTACTCCACAAAACAACAACTAGTCCCCCACTATATATATTCCAATCAACAGTCAAAGTATAGTGCAACTATAACCCTAAAATTCTAGTAACCCGCCAATTTTATGAAAATCTCAAATAAACTCATAACATACCTCTGATTTGCTTTGACTTTCCTGTTTATTAGTGCTTTGTTGAAGTTTCAATGCCAATTTCAGCTACAATTTAGTTTCTAGAAGCTCCTGACCTCCTATAGGCTATAGCCGAACCAAAAATAGCATCAGAGATTCATAATATAGTTTCGACCAAGTAGAAGGTGTATATATTTGGTCCTTTAGAGAAAAATAAACATAATAAAATAGGAAAAGTAACAAGATTAGAGAGGCAGAAGTAGATTGCAACTCAAAAAACGTGAAAAATCATGGAAACTAAACAGGATGAAACTAGGGTTCAAGAGAATTAATGGAGAATCACATCACCTTCAGATTTTGGAGATTAAATAACAAACTTACCCAGTAATTCTGTTTGGAAGAACAAAGTTTAATTTCGACAACTTGTTGCCAATTTGCATATCATTGCTTCTAGGGTTATAGCGGTTCACCCTATTCGCTGAACTAGGGATGGCACTGTAGCGTTTTACCTTTGTTACCTTTTCCCAATTATTTTGAGTTAATATGCATCCGCTAGAAGTACTAGCGGATGTTGTTATTTCGAATTGGTCTTCTGGGCTAAGTGGGGGCAAAGTGGCAAAATAATTCTATTACTACGTCCGCTAGTATTTCTAGCGGACGGCGTTTCCCCATAACAAATCGCAGCCATTCATTAGTTAGACGGAAGATGTAGATGTTATATGCCACTTTTTATTCCATAGCAAATACATACTATGTATCATTCCCAAATATATATATATATATATATATATGTGTGTGTGTGTGTGTGTGTGTGTGTGTGTGTGTGTGTGTTTGTGATCAATCCATAGTCAATGTTATCAACTTAAGGAAGCCTTACAACACATCGTGACCGTCCACCAATAGATCGAACAATTAAATAGAGGTCACGTCCGTAGTTTAATGTCCAATATTTCGCAGTTTGATACTGTGAACCGGACAAATGTCCAAAATATCCTCCTTATAAAAGTCCCTCGTCTGCAGTATTAAACTGCGGACGCTAAGTATGACTGACTAGTTGGAAACGATATCGTTTAGTTTTTAAATAAGTGTCATCCGCACTATTAAACTGTGAATGCTAAGTTTGGCTGACCAATAGGGAAGTGACGTCGTATTGGACAAATTTATATTTTTTTAATATTCTAGGCTCCGCAATATTAAATTACGGATGACAAATAATAACTGTCTTTATAAAAGAAAAAATGTGTTCTAATTTATTTGTCGTCTATAACTTTCTAGGAGAATAAATTATTTATTTTCATATATTACCTCTAACTCCTCTCACTGTTCCAAGAATTTTTCTCCCTTGTATTAATAGTTTCCAACTTTCTATAAATGAGTAGTGATGAAATTTCTTATAAATTTTTATTCTTAAATAATAATATTAAATGATTTTCTTAATTGATGTGCATAAAATTAAAAAGATTATTATTTTGAAATGGAGGTAGTATATACATAATCATACACGTGAGTTCGTATTACATAAATACCCAAGAAGCCCAGTAAAAAAGTTGGTCTTTTCTTAAATCCTTCAAATTCACTTCATATTCCTCTTAAGTCCTACCTAGCTAAATTCACTTCATAATGCTTAGTCATAAAGATTGAGTTTATTATTATTATTGACTAGATTTTCGGTCAGAAAATGGTCTATATATCAACCCTAATATTCAAAGAGAAAATTAAAACTCTATTTATTAGTGGAAGTTTCAGACTGCAAGAGAAATTGTTTACACCCTGAAAAAAAAGAAAAAATTATGTAATTTGTTAATTTTATAAAAAATTTGATATTCTCATAATATATAATTCACATTCATATTCATGTGAATCGTATTTTTTTTGTTCATGTAATAATAGGGTCTATTTGGTAACAATTTTTTTCTTTCAAAATTTTGGTTTTACTTTCATTTAATTTTTTTTATAATTGATTCTAAAAGAAAATTTCACTTTAATAGCAAAAAAAGTGAAAATACAATTGCTTCTTTAACTTGACAACACAAGCAATTATTCCGACTCTAATGAGTTTGATTAAGAACAAATTTTCAAAATTTATTTATTCAAAAAATAAAGAAGAAACATTTAAACATAGTTATCAAATATTTAATTTTTGCTTTCATTAAAAGCAATCGAATCATAATTCCACTCGTAAAAATATCAATCTCAAAAATCACAAGCTCCACGTAACAAAGGAAAATAGTGAAAAATCAAAAAGAAAGAGAGAGAAAATCTAACTAGGAGGCACCACTACCCTTGTGGCCTTATCAACGGCAATCTAGGTTTTTTTATATAAAAAAAATTATATTAAATATATACAACTCCTACTGGCCTAGAATTATAAACAACAAATATAAGTATTTGTTTATTCTTCAACAAAGAAGAACGTCTTGTCAACCACTAAACTCACGGCCAGCCTTCGCCGGTTCCGCCGTTTACCCCTCCCGTCTCCCCCATTTCTTTCTCTCTCATCACCTTTCCGATCACCTTTCATGGCCAGAAAACCACAGTTCAACTTTACCTCTAGGCCTCCTTGATCTTATCATGACAATAACTTTGGGACAAAAATAGTTTCTCTTTAAACTTCTCAACCCATAAACCAAAAAACCCATATATAAATCTCTAGCAGATCAATAGATTTTCTTTCCTTTTTTGTTACTTTTTTCTGGAGTTATTTTTTTAGGGTTTGGCTCAAGAAATGGAGGATTACAATAATCAAGTAAGTGACAATAATAATGAGACAGCTTCAAGAGGTAGTTTCTTGTATGGTACAAGTTATTCTCATAATAATAATCAGCTGCCGATCAGTTTTCATCAGCATAATCATCTTCAAACAAGCGATCACGGCTACCCAAGTGTAAAAATGGAAGCTGGAAATTCTCAGCATAAATTTCAATACCCTTTTATAAATAGAAGCTCCAATCATCATCAACAAGAAGAAAGACGAGAAGAAAATGAAAATTTAATAAATGGATCCGCCGACGAAGCAATAAAAGCCAAGATCATTGCTCATCCTCAGTATTCTAGTCTTCTTCAAGCTTACATGGATTGTCAGAAGGTAATTAACAACTTATTAGATTGTTAATATTACAAAGACTTGCGATCTTATTAATAAAAATGAATATTATTCCACTACTATGTCCCGTTTCAACAGAATATAAGATCTCTTATATTTGTACTTTGAAACGGAACAAAGAACTATAATAATACTCTTTAGCGCTAAGAGATAATTTCTTAATGCTCTCTTTCTCTCTCCTACTAGGTGGGAGCTCCGGCAGAAGTGGTGGCGCGGCTGACGGCGGTACGGCAGGAGTTTGAGGCTAGGCAGTCGGAGAGTGGTAGAGAAACGTGCAAAGATCCAGAACTAAATCAATTCATGGTGCTTTTATTTTATGATACTTGTCCTTAAATCTTGTCGGGTTTTAAATTTATTTTTGTGTATATATTTGGCTGGTTTTTGTGTTAATTTTGATCTGGAATTTAGGAGGCTTATTATGATATGCTGGTGAAGTATAGAGAAGAGTTAACGAGACCATTGCAAGAGGCTATGGAATTCATGCGAAGGATTGAAACTCAGCTTAATATGCTCAACACTGGTCCTCTCCGGATCTTTAGCTCCGGTACTTTCATTTCCTCTCCTTATATATATGTCAATCTAGAGAGAGAAAGAGACGTTAAACGGGGTAAAAGATGTAGATCAAGTCTAGTTGAGTTGTTGTTAATTCTTTTTACAGATCAAAGTCTTGCTGAGTTGTTAAGATTCTTTTTATAGTGTAGAAACTGATAGTTTCCGCTCTCTCGAACAGTCAGTCAGGCAGACCTACATTTTCCAAAGTTGGCTTCACTGGATTTTCTATTCCCTAGGAATGTAGGTCTGCCGCTCCAGATTTCCTCAATTCGAAACTGTCTCATTCCCGGTGAAAGCCAACTTTGACCATAAAACAAACAAATTAGTGGGTTTGTTTTGTGTGTGGAAAGGAGGAGCCTTTTCAAGAGTATTTTAAAACCCTAATCACGAGTCTATAGTGAAAAGATATGATTTGGTTTCATTTAACAATAAACAAATGGAGAAATCAAACAAATACAAATTAAATAGCTATTGAACTATGATAAACAATAATGAAATCACACGTTCATTTCTCTAATCAAATTCAGTCTATTAGCTTTATCCATCTGACAAAATCAATCTAATACAGGGTTTGTTCCCTAGTCTAACAACCCACTCTATCCTCTTTGAATCTATATCTGATTTTATTATAGAGGCATATATATATATACTAGATGTGTGTGTCTCCGGCACTGTATGAACGGTGGGATTTATTCTAAATTTTGGACGGCCCAGATAATTTATTGAGTGAGCGGGAAATTCAAAATCATTTGTATTTTATTAAATATATTTATTAGGTAGATTAGATAGATGGATGATGGGATTTATCCAAACTTTGGACGGCCCAGATGATTTATTGTGTGAGCGAAAAATTCAAAATTATTTATATTTTATTATATAAATATATTATATACGATAAATAATCTATACATTCCAATTTTAATGACGAAATTAGATTGCAAGTAATGTAAAACTTTAAGAAATAATAG
This sequence comes from Panax japonicus, assembly GCA_020205505.1. Taxonomy (NCBI): domain Eukaryota; kingdom Viridiplantae; phylum Streptophyta; class Magnoliopsida; order Apiales; family Araliaceae; genus Panax; species Panax japonicus. The sequence continues at coordinate 31,198 of JAINUV010001135.1, forward strand.
GATAAAAAAAATGTTTGTGTTTATATATATGCCTTGAGAATTAAATAGCATTATTATTATTCTTTTTTCATTTCCGAAGTATACTTTTGCACATTTTCCATTGGTTCTCTAGAGTGGCTTTAGGCCTAATTGGGAAAATTTGAAGAACATAGGATGCTGTTCGTATCAGACCTACCCCCATGTAGCCTATACTGATTTGGATGGGCTTTGCACATTTATTTACTTTCTTTTATTAATTAATTGATTATTTTTGCTTTATTTTATTGGCACGGCTTGAATTATCCACTGTGTTTCCTTTGACAATTTATAATTTTGGATGAATTTTATATGAAGTCATATAGTATTATATTACTCCCAACTTTCTGCTGTGTTTTTAGATGTAGTACTATATTATATTACTAGCTGGGTCCCGTGCCTCCGGCACTGTATGGACAATATGATTTATCTTAAACTTTAAACGACCAAAATAATTTATTGAGTGAGAAATTTAAAGTCATTTGTATTTTATTAAATTACTAGCTGGGTCCCGTGCCTCCGGCACTGTATGGACAATATGATTTATCTAAAATTTTGAACGACCAAAATAATTTATTGAGTGAGCGGGAAATTTAAAGTCATTTGTATTTTATTAAATTATTATTAGATTATTAGATAGATAGATGTATGAACGGTGGGATTTATCCCAAACTTTGGACGGCCCAGATGATTTATTAAGTGAGCGGGAAATTCAAAATCATTCGTATTTTATTAGATAGATTATCGTACTTATTATTGAATTATTAGTACATCAATATTGTTAAAGCTGTTAACATTTCTTAAATTAGTTTGTTGTTAGCTTAGTATAGCAAAAGAAATGGGAGGATGGCTCCAGTGGGAGTCTTGGGAACAACATTGAGCTTGAACTAGTTGTGCAGAAAACTGGATGATGACGATGGCTTAGTTAAGGCATCAACAATATTATTTTTCTTAGAAATAAACTAGATTCAAACCCGCGTGTTGCGGCGGAATTATTCAATTTTTTAATAATAAATGTGTACGTATAATTAATAAATTAAAATATAATAAGAAAATGGTAGATTGTTGTACGATGATCAAATTTTACACAGAAAAACAAATGAATATACATTGTAGGGGTAGTGTTGAGATAAAGTAGTGATTTTATTAAATAATAATGAAATTACAGATAATAATATCAAAACAGTTGATATTATCAAAACAGTTTAGATTTGTAGTGATTTAGGAGATAATAAATCTTAAATTTAGGGGAATAAATTAGGGTTTTTTTCATCCTCATTTGTTATGTTAGCTGGGTAGTTTTGTTAAGGGTCTTAAAGAACATTAATTAGGCATGACACATGTTAAAATATTGTGGGAATGACAAATGTCAAGTTATGGTATCATGTATTGCATTTTAGGATATTTAATAGATGCAACAGTGAGATCCTTGCTAGTGATCATGTCTCGAACAAAATAAAAATTGATCTCGGTGTGTTTCGTGCAAACATGAAATTTAAAGACCGAATTGAAAGCAAAGATAGATCGCCCCCATATTGTTGCACCACAAAGTGGGCGATGTGGAATAGGATAATGGATTTCAAGGAGTGCGTGTAGCCACTGTAGGGCTCTAGGAAAAACTGTTGAGACACACGTTTGTTGCTGGCGTGGTGGAGTAGTATTAGAATCGAGCAGAGAACTCTTGAAGGATTCAAAGAAGGTGTACTTAATGATGAGAATACTCTAGATATGATACTTGTGATGGGTATTCAAGTGAAAGGTGGAGATTATTGGGATATTTCACATGAATCCCACATTGGATAAATTCAAGAGTGTAGATGAGTTAATAAGTGAACCCAATCCGGATCATGAAGAAATCGAACTTCTTGTACCATTGTCTTGGAGGCTGTTTCAGCCCATACAGTGACTTCTTCAACTTGCATACCATGTGCTCAGTCTCCGGCTTCTTGAACCCCTCAGGCTGCTACATGAATATCACTTCCTCCAAATCACCATGAAGAAAGGCTGTCTTCACATCCAGCTGCTCTAACTCCAGATCATAGCTAGCCACCAATGCCAAAATAATCCTGATTGAGGTATGTCTCACCATCAGAGAAAACACCTCATCATAGTCAATCCCCTTCCTCTGCGAGTATCCCTTTGTTACCAATCGAGCCTTAAACCGTTCCTTTTCCTTTTCTGATACAACTTCCTTTTTCTTGTACACCTATTTGCACCCCATTGGTTTCTTTCCCTCGGGCAATTCTGACAATTCCCAAGTTTTGTTTTTCTTCAATGACTCCATCTCCTCCACCATGGCCTCCATCCAACTGTCCCTTTCAGAACTACCAATAGCTTCCTGAAACGTAGACGGATCCCCACTAGTAGTAGATAAAGCATATGCAACCATATCATCAAACATGTACCTCTCCGGTGGTTTGATAGTGCGTCTGGGTCTCCTTGCGGCTATGCTTTCGTCCTGCTGCTGCTGCTTTTCCTGTTCCACTGGTGGTGAATTGATGTGGGATGGATCGTGCAATTTCGCTACATGAAGAGCTCACACGACTGCTCAATTAGCATTCGAAAAGACAAATAAGGAGTGTGTTGGGGAAGAACTGGAGAGCTCATGCGTCGTGTGCGCTTATACAAAGCAATAACACATGTTTGGAACCCAACTTAACCCAAAAACTTAAGCCAATATGTCTTGGGTTCATTCATGTACATTAATTATTCATTCTTCTATTATCTATCCGGTTTGAGATTCTAACTCACTTGTAATATCATAATAATTGCTCCCTTACAAGTGTGTTCATCACATCAAGAGCTCCCTCTTACTTGAACATTTTCTTCAATTAACGCACACTAATTCTTGGCTAACTATTCTTGGTCCTTTTCTCCTTCGAGGGTCCATTTTCATCAAGATTTGAATATATTTTCTTCAATCACCACGGATCACCAATTCTCGGATATAAACTTTTCGCAACCAATTCCTGGCTAAACCCGTCAAGAATTTAATATCACGATAGAGAGCCCTTTGAGGAAGCACCTACCCTTTATCGAGAATTCAACATTATCTCGTGTCTTTTGGAGAGGTTGATCCGAGATTAATTTTCAAACTACCATCGCGTATCTTTAAAAGATAGTAACTAGCCCGGGTTCAATTTTTCATAGCTCTGATACCAGTTGTTGGGAATTAAGTCAACGTAAATTAAACAAGTAAATAAAAGGAGAACAACATATATATACACTCATATGTTTTTGGGAATATCCAGTCAATCTTCCTCTTAATTTGTGATCTCTCCATCTACATTAACACCAAGCTCACCCTTAAACTTTAACCATTAATCTTTTGTACATTAGCCCATCACTTTCTTCTAGTTGACGTGCTAGACTCTTCATTATCTCTTGTTTGACTCACCAAGAGCCTCTACTAAGCCCAAGCCCATAAAGTCTACCTATCTGATGAGCTTATCAATAAATATCTCTCGTTTGATTAACCAAAAGCCTCATCGAGAAGAGTCCACAAATTGCTCAAAGAGTACATAATCCACCAAACATCCATAACCCGTTGAACCACCACTTGCTCTGATACCAGTTGTTGGGAATATCTGACCCATATAAATTAATTTGAAACCATATCTTGTCCTAAAATGTTAATCTCTTAGGTTTATGGTCCATTAGAGCATTATATGTTCTCAATCTTTCTTCTTATGTTCCGATGTTGGACTTTATTATCATGTTGTACCTCAATAGAGTGATTGGAGGCATAGTGAATGAGTAGGCCATGGGATGGAGTACCTTTTAAATAACGAAGGATGCGCTTTACAACTGCCTAATGAAGATTGGTAGGCGCGTGCATGTATTGACATATATACTTTGTCCAGGGCGTATGCAACTTCAGGTCGTGTAATACTTAAATATTGCAAGGCACCTACAATCTGGCGATACTTTATGGGATCAATAATTAAAGGAATCACCGCTAATAAAATTTTCAAATATTGTTGTTGAGATAACAATAAGCCATCACATAGTTGTCTTAGCGTCACTTAAGCATCCTGACGCTAGAGAAGGGCAAGGCAACTACTTAGATGACAAGCTGCCAAGGCTCACATGCTTTTGTAGCTGACCCAAGTTTAATGATTAAGTCATTTTTTACCCATGACTCGTCATAACTCATGGACTTGCTATATGGTGTAATTTTATCACTTATTAGGCTTGTAATGTGTGATGGGTGAGGACTTGGTTGATTCTTTAAGTTCTTTATTGAGATCAATGAAAGAGTGGTAATATAAGAAGCTTTTGTATTCAAATATATAGTTTGTGAAATAATTAATTTATATTTAGTTCCATTTCCCCACTATATATTGAGGGAGAGGGAGGGAGAGGGATAGACTCCACGACACGCTTGTGTGAGATGATCGTCCGGATCGTTTCTAGCAAAATCATAAGGTGTAACGCTCACGACACCTTAACCCTTCATCTATATGGAGCCGAGAACCTTGGTACAATCGTTTGCGCAAGGAAGTTTATGTTGAATGATCACCGACACCTAAACCCAGTACTTATAAGAAGTAGGAACTTCGGTGCAATGGACAATTGATGTGGAAGATGACGCCACACACAACTATGAATTGTTGTGTGGCAAGTCAAAATTGAATCTCAAAGAAAAACTAAGGATATCTTAGAAATTCCTCAAAAACCCAAAAGAAGAAAACCCTAAATCTGAAAAGGAGTTAACTACTAATTAACAACTAACTTTGAGTAAAAATCTAGCTAAAAAGCATTCTAGTTACATTAGAATTGGAAAAGATCTCAAAAATCCTTAAAACATGAAAGAAAATCTGATAAAATAGCATAAAACCGCGTCCCTGAACCGCGTGCACGGTGCGATAGCGTCGGTCTTGTACTGAGGGATGGTGTGGCAGCGCCTAAACTCCAGAAAGGGGTATCCTGCGTCTGCAGCACAACGCAGCAACGCCAGCTTCCAGATTTCCTGCTTTATTTTCTTTTGCCTCTTGGTTTGGCATGTTCACTTGAATCACAGTCCTGAACTTGGAATTCAACTCAAATGCCTTTGAACTAGAGTCCATGTCATTCCAAACTTCTTGAATAAGCTTGTTAAGACCTTCCTTGAATCGTTTAGCTCGAGCTCTCGTCACAGGACCAATAGGAACTTGCATCGGATCCGCACCCTGATTCCCATCCATTCCCGAGTCAGACATGTCCTCATCATTCCTATCCTCTTGAAAAGAATCTGCCCTCAAATCATCACCTACATCAAACAGACTTAAATCAATAACGTTAAATGTGGCACTAACATTATACTTACAAGGTTAATCCAATTTATAAGCATCGTCGTTGATCCGTTCAAGGACTTGAAAAGGACCATCTCCTCTCGGCTGCAATTTAGAACACCTTTGAGACGGAAATCTTTCCTTTCACATATGAAGCCAAACCCAATCTCCTGGCTCAAAGATCGCTTGACGACATCCCTTATTAGCTTGTTTCACATATTGTTTCGTCCTCTTTTCAATGTTGAGCCTCGCTCTCTCGTGTATATGCTTAACAAAATCAACCTTTTTTCAATCCATGTTAGTATATCCAGACACAGGTAATGGTGATAAATCTAATGGTGTCAAAGGATTAAAACCATATATAATTTCAAATGGAGAAAAGTTAGTAGCAAAATGTATAAAACAATTATAAGCAAACTTAACATGAGGTAAACATTCCTCCTAATGCTTGATATTCTTTTTAATGATAGCCCTTAACAAAGCAGACAAAGTTCTATTTACTACCTCGGTTTGACAATCAGTTTGTGGATGACAAGTAGTTAAAAATAACAGTTTAGTACCTAACTTACACCACAATATCTTCCAAAAGTAACTCAAGAACTTAATATCCCTATCAGACACAATTGTTTTAGGCATACCATGCAATGACACAATTTCTCTAAAGAATAAATCAGCTACATGGGACACATCATCAGTTTTGTGACTTGGAATAAAATGAGCCATCTTAGAAAATCTATCCACGACCACAAAAATCGAATCATGACCACGCTTAGACCTAGGTAAACTCAACACAAAATCCATAGAAATATCAATCCAAGATTCATTAGGTATAGGCAATGGTGTATACAATCCATAGAGTTGAACGCGAGATTTAGATTGACGACAAGTAACGCACCTATCACATATTCTTTCTACATCCCGTTTCATTTATGGCCAACAAAAATGTTCTTTTAAAACCGCCAATGTTTTATCCACACCAAAATGACCCATTAAACCACCCAATGTGATTCTCTATAGCTCACGCAAAGAACAAGCAGGTATGCATAACTTATTTTCACGAAATAAAAATCCCTCAATTTTAAAGTACTTGCCTACAACGTTCTTTTCACAAGACTTGAACTCTTCAAATAAATGATGGTCATCAAACATACAATTCTTTAATTCGTTCAAAACCAAGTAATTTCGTATCAAGTGTAGATAATAAAACATACCTTCGCGAAAGAGCATTTGCAACGACATTCTCTTTACCTTGCTTATATCGTATGACATATGGAAAGGTCTCGATGAACTCCATCCATCGTGCACGTCTCTTGTTCAATTTGTGCTGGCCTTTAAGGTACTTCAAAGACTCGTGATTGGTATGAATCACGAACTCCTTAGGACATAGGTAGTGCTGTCATGTTTCCAACGCACGAACCAACACGTACAATTCCTTATCGTAGGATAATTTAAAGTTATCCCACTTAACTTCTTGCTGAAGTACGCCATTGATTTCCCTTTTTGTATCAAAACAACTTCAATTCCTAAACCTGAAGAATCACATTCAATTTCAAAAGTTTTAGAAAAATTAGGTAAAACAAGTAAAGGAGCATTAGTCAATTTATCCTTAATCAACTGTAATGCTTTCTCTTTCTCATCTCCCCACTTAAAACCTACACTCTTCTTGATTACTTCCGTAAGTGGTGCCGTGATGTCGCTGAAGTTCCTCACGAAACGTCGGTAAAAACTCGCGAGTCCATGAAAGCTACGAACTTGACTTGCATTCGTAATACTCTGCCAATCCCGAATTGCACGTATCTTCTCCTCATTCACTTGTACTCCCTGTGAACTCACAACAAAACCTAGGAACCCAATTTTATCCGTACAAAACGTGCATTTTTCCATGTTAGCAAACAACTTTTCCTTTCGAAGCACATCTAAAACAGATTTTAAATGTAATGTATGTTCACCCAAGTTTTTGCTATAAACCATAATATTATCAAAATAAACCATGACAAATTTACCAATGAATGGACACAAAACATGATTCATTAATCGCATGAAAGTACTAGGTACATTAGTTAAACCAAAAGGTAACAATAAACACTCATATAACCCATATTTAGTTTTGAATGCAGTTTTCCATTCAACGCCCACTTTCATTCGAATTTGATGATATCCACTCTTTAAATCAATTTTTGAAAACACGCATGATCCATGAAATTCATCTAACATATCATCTAAGAGAGGAATAGGATGTCGATACTTTACCGTAATATTATTTACCACTCGACAATCAATGCACGTACGCCATTTCCCATCCTTCTTAGGCACTAAAATCATCAGAACTGCACATGAACTCATGATTTCTCTCACAAACCCTTTCTCCATTAGTTTACCAATTTGCTTTTGCAACTCCTTCGTCTCCTCGTGATTGCTCCGATAAGTGGGTCGGTTAAGAATGGTAGCACCAGGTATGAAGTCAATTTGATGTTCTATTTCTCGAATAGGCGATAAACCTTGTGGAAGCTTCTCGGGAAACACATCAATATAATCCTGCAAAATAGATGAAACAATACTAGGAAACGAAGAGTTAAGTTTGTTAGTATTTAAAAACGCCTCCTTATACAGAAGTATAATCATCGACTGTTTAGAAACTAAAGCCCTCCTCACATCACTCTTTTTGGCATAAATATTTGTTTTTCTCTCTTCTTTCTTTTTCTCTTATTTTTTCATCACTATTTTTATTTTCTTCACTCTCTTTTCTTTATACATGATCTTTTTGCAAATGTAATTGATCTTCATGCACTTGTTTCGGTGACATAGGACAGTACAAAGAGTGACTTTCCGCTGGTTATGAACAAAGTAATACTCATTTGTAAAGCCATCATGCTTCACATGCCTATCAAATTGCCATGGCCTCCCAAGTAGCAAATGGCCTGCCTGCATTGGAATCACATCGCACAATACTTCATCAACATATCTCCAAATGGTAAACGGAACCAATACCTGCTTTGTCACTTTTACATCTCCACTATCGTTGAGACATTGCAAACGGTAAGACTGAGGATGTTTGGTTGTTGACATCCCTAGCTTCTCCACCATGGTAGTACTCGCCACATTGGTGCAACTCCCACCATCAATTACCACACAACAAATCTTCTCATGAACAAGGCACCTCGTGTGGAATAGATTTTCTCGTTGCTCCAAGCTTTCTTTCTGCACCTGCGTGCTAAGAGCTCTCCTTATAACCAACACTTCACTATGGATAGCGATTTCCCTCTCATCTATCTCCTCCAAAGGTGTCATAGAATCAACATCGCTAACATCATCCTCGATCTCCACCTCGCCATTGTCATGTAATAGCATAGTCTGTTGATTCAGACACTGGCTCAATATATGACCCTTGCCTTGGCATTTAAAGCATCGAATGTCACGATTACGACTAAAAGAAGAAGGTTCTGTTTTACCTTGCACTCCTAGTTTAATTGTTTCTTGTTTCGGATCTACTTTCGGCTTGCTTACAACTGGCTTCTCCTCCTACTTCACAACATTGGGCCTCCAAGATGAACCCGTAGTGGAACTTGATCGTTGTCCACCTCTCCTGTTGAGTTGTTTTTCAATTTTGATAGCCATGTGTATCATATCCTCTAATTCCACATATTGTTGTCGCTCCACCAAATCTACAATATCCCAATTTAACCCTGCTGAAAATCGAGCCATTGTTGCCTCACGATCCTCGACTATATTAGCCTTTGTCATCAACATCTCCATCTCCTTGAAGTAGTCCTCTACGTTCCTACTCCCTTGCTTCAAACTCTCCAAATTCCGGAATAAGTCTCGATGGTAATGGCTAGGCACGAACCACTTTTTCATCATGGTTTTCATCTCCTCCCAAGTTTCAATCAGAGCCCACATCTCTTCCGGTTGGACATTAGTTGATCCCACCATGTGATGACATAGTCATAAAATTATGTGGCTGCAAGCTTGACTTTCTCAAGTTCCGACTAGTGTGGCAGTCAAACACCCACTCTATCTTCTTTTCCCACTCCAAGTATGCCTCCGGATTACTCCTCCCTTGGAAAGCTGAAATTTTCATTTTGAAGTTATCCAATTTCTTGTCTTCTCTATTGCTACCTCCTCTATTCCTTGCTCCATGTCTCCGAGTAAGTTTCTTCCTCCGTTCTACCTCCTCTTTGATGCGTTCTTCCCTGTTGTCGTGCCCCATGAGGATGTTGAAATTTATTTCCATGGGACGCACTCATTTGATCAAAAGGATCATTTACTTGCTCCATCGCCATATCCAACTTCCTAGTAAATTCTTTCATCATGGCTTCCATTACAAATTTTGTATCGAACTTTGATGGGTTCTCCTCCACAGTACCCTTATCCTTTGAGCTAGGCATATTTCGTTGCAAAACAATGATTAGTAGAAAACAATTTCCTCAACTAGGATTCCTTTTGTGGGTGAGGACCCACACCCGACACTTTTTACCCTTCTTCTTTAAAACACAGAGAAACATGTTTGGGCAATTTGTCTCTTTCCACCTGATATTCTCTTCAATTATTTTTCTTTTTCACTTTTGGACAAAAAATTACCTAATTTTCTTCTGGTTTCTCTTCTTAATTTTCACTCCTAAACAGATAAACAACATGAGGGCACTTTCTCTTCTCTCCACGTGCTCTATCATGCGCGGATCTACCTTAGGGTAGTGGGGTCAATTGACTTCCCTGAATTTTTGGGAGTTAATTTTTAATTTGATTTTTATTTTGATTTTATAGTGTTTAGTGAAAATAAAAAATTCAGACTAAAAGACTATTAAATGTCTCAAATTTCTACTAACACAAACACTTCACTCTTTTATATTGTTTAGTAACTTACATTGAATATGATATTTTTGCAGTTATTGAAATGAGACTATCATTACGATAGTTTCAAACAATGAAATCTCGAAAAATGTTATTATAAATAATATTTTAACAATATTATTTAGTTTTGTAATTTATTTTAGAGGACACAAGAAGTGTCTCTTATAATAACAGTGTTTTAAAAAATTATAAAATATCATTTTATATATAACAAAAGATCAAGGATTCGAAGTGTATTCAATTACATAAAATAATATCAATTTTATATGATAGCTCACACAATTATTTACAATATCCCTCGAATTCTGGCACCTTTATTTTATTATATTTTTTTTTATAAATTTTTGTTTTAAAAAAATTGACCCACTGAATTAATGGGCTGGATCCGCCCTCGTGCTCTATCCAAACTGAGAATAAGTTTCCAATTGTAAGATTTTTCATCTCGATTTTGAACAAAGCATGTATTTTGACTCAGAAGTATCCTTAATTTCTTGCGTTATTATTCTGATTTTAGTTGCACTTAAATCTTTTAGCACATTACTACTACAGAAATGTGGCTTTTCCTTTATTTTTAGCTCTATGACAAGCTGTTGAACCCCGGGTAAAGCTCCCAAAAGCTTAATTATTTCACTTCACTTTTCCCTATTTCCTTTTTTGTTATTCTTTTGCGCTCCCTTGTGCTTGTGTGATTTAGGAGTAGGACTTTTGTTGGAAGTGGAAGTCAAAGATGATCATGATTATTGCTTATTTGGATACTATAGCTTACTATTATCATTCTTATTGTGCAGAAATTATCATTAACTATTTTTTAATATGCGTCATTTTTGGCTGAATCATTTTTCAGAGTGTGGTATTTTAATAGGGTTGTATTATATAAATAAAATGTTTGCCAAAATTTAGTGATGCCTCGGGCATATAATTTGAAGTACAGAAGGAACTGTTTTTTATAAAGTTTTCATCAATTATGATAATGGGGTCACTCTTCTGAACTAATATACAATGGTTTTTTAAAACATGCTAACTATAAATAGTTTTCATTGTTTGTTTGTGTCCATTCTATGAACAAACAGATGACAATAAGTGCGAGGGGATTGGTTCATCCGAAGAAGATCAAGACAATAGTGGTGGAGAAACAGAACTTCCAGAGATTGATCCGCGCGCTGAAGATAGGGAACTTAAGAACCATCTATTGAGGAAGTACAGTGGTTACTTAAGCAGTCTTAAGCAAGAACTATCCAAGAAAAAGAAGAAAGGAAAACTACCCAAAGATGCCCGTCAAAAGTTGCTAAGTTGGTGGGAGTTGCACTACAAATGGCCATATCCTTCCGTACGTATATAAATATGGTTTAAATACACTTTAAACCTTCATTGTAGAACTTCAATTATAGTGTTTCAATTTTAAGACATTGAACCTGAATGTCCCTAAAAAGACTTGATTAATGTGTAGGCACGAGATTAATGTGTGGTAAAGGAAAAAAAAGAGAGAAAAAATTGGAGCCAAAATAAACGATATATAACCTTTAAAAGACTTGATTGCCCTTTCATTCCGAATCACGCGACTTATTCTGGTAAGAAATGCCAAATCCAGTAGCCAGAAAGTCGGGGACATTAATGTTCAATGTTTAAAACTTGAATATTAGGGTTTAAGTTCTAAAAGTACAAAAACTTGAATATTCAAAGTGTATTTAAGCCTATAAATACTACAAATTAAAAGTTTCTCTCAACTGAATGTTAGATCATTTCTCCTTCTATTGACATAAAAGATACTTTTACAGGAAACAGAGAAGGTGGCGTTGGCTGAATCAACAGGTCTAGATCAGAAGCAGATAAATAATTGGTTCATCAACCAAAGAAAAAGACACTGGAAACCTTCTGAAGATATGCAATTTATGGTAATGGATGGCCTTCATCCACAAAATGCAGCATTCTATGTGGAAGGGCACTATATGGGTGAAGGTCCTTATCGATTGGGGCCCTGAATAATGGACCCGAAGTTACCATCATGCTTGATTGACATTAAGAGTTGGGTATTGTTTTCGACATCCCAATCTTTCGTTTAAACCTGTTTAGTGTGTTTGTATCTTTATTAGTATGTTTCCTTTTGCTGCTGGTCTGTTGGAATACTTGGTTACAATGCCTACTTGGGTGTATTAGAATTTAAGGTATATAAACCATTATACCAATAGAGAGGTTTTGAGAGTATGCAGCATGTGTATTTATCTGTAAAACCTTGGGAATTTATAAGGTATTTATTGATTGTTGAATTGTATATTATGAGAAGGCTAAATATGTAGTTAGTATGGTGTTGGTAATATATGGTTTTGACCAGACTGAGTGAAAATATTTGGAATGATGTGTTTATGATTGCCTGATTCATCACTAATGTGAAGGCTGATGAAAAATAAGACTACAATGCAAAACTCTCTTATGTGTTTGTTTTTGTGTGATGTTTTCTTCCTCGAGTGAGTGTTCGACTAATGGTGTTGTGATATCTGTTTGGATTGCATAAATCTGCATTGGCTATCTAACATATGTTTTGTGCAATACAGTTTTTTTTCAGTTTCTTGATTATCTTTCTTTCGCTTCTATATAATTATACTTGTTTAAATTGTAAGCATTTGTTCAATATAATAACAATACAGTGAAAATACTACTACTTTCGTTCCAGATTATATAGGCGTTAATGTTTCAGTTTTTTCAATGTTATAGCTAATCTTTCAATTTCGTCAGAAAGTGTCGTTGCAAAAAAAATAATAATTAAAAAATAATTATTATTTTTGAATTTTTGTTTGGTCAAAATTGGTCAGAAGGGACACTTTTGCATGAAAGTGAATTAGTAATGACATTGCAAAAATTGAAACATTAGCGCCTATATTGCAAATCAAGGTTAACATGAGAGGACAATTTTGCAATTTGCCCAACTTTAAGGTGTTTTTTCTTTTGTTCCATTTATATACATAAATGGTAAACATAATTTTTATTCTGTTTAGTAGTGGTGTCATGAGAATGAAAGAATGAAAGTGTACTGTTAAACTTGACTATTTTCCATTTTTATACTATTATTAACAAGTATGGAACTTTTTTTAATGAAAAAAAAATAGATAAATAAGACTCTATTTTGTTGAAGGAACAGTGTATTAATTAGTTGATGACAAACATAACCCTTCCTGACTCGACTAGATCTCCCATGCGATTGATTAAAACTTTCAGGAAACTAAAATGTCGTAATGTAGAGGTTGACAACGAGCTCACCCCTATAGCACCATCTTTTAGTGGCTCCTCCAGGGACGGAGGCAGGATTTGATATTGGTGGGGGTGGGGGTGGGGGTGGGGGTGGGGGTGGGAAAATCAAACTTTCGGTCTTCAGATTTTTCAATATAAAAGGCTATGTCATTGAGCTTTCCAAGTCTCAACTTCAGAAAATAATTCCCACCAATCTTAATTTCTGGCATTATTTCTTCTAACAACAGGTCCACAATCCCACTGTATTTACGAAACATTCCATTATCTCCAGCAATCCGCATTATTTGGGACTTGGGAGTGCATATAAATCTCAATAAAAGCAAATCTAACAACGCAAATACGCAATGACAAGAAGACTTTGTTTGTTGGTGTGTATTGTGTAGTAGAGAATTGGAGATAATGAAATGAAATGGATTGCCACAAGACCCACAAAACACAAATTTAATCTCACAATTCAATAAGTGGGTAGCCTTAGTACTTAAAAAATTTTAAAATCTTGGGAGGGGTCATGGCCCCCTTCAAAAAGGCCTAGCTCCGTCCCTGAGTGGCTCATGGGTAGTCACAAAACTAGAAGAGCTTATTGTTCAATCCCTTCCCCAAGGGGCTCTCCGGCTCTCCCCTTGTCGTGATGATTTATTATTCCTAAAATACTTCCGGGGCTGAGGGTATAAACCATAAAAACAAAAGCTTTTTGGGATCGATGTCAGACAAAGGAAAAAACATGTGACTTATTTGGCTAAGAGCTCTTTTAGGCGGACATAAAAATTAGACATGAATGTATTTGAATTTTATTTATTTATATTTTGACCCGCTAAATACAAATAAATAAAATTCAAATATACTCATGTTCAATTTTATGTTCACGGAGAGTTTAATTTGGCTAATTGGACTCAAACTTTCGGTCTTCAGATTTTTCAATATAAAAGGCTATGTCATTGAGCTTTCCAAGTCTCAACTTCAGAAAATAATTCCCACCAATCTTAATTTCTGGCATTATTTCTTCTAACAACAGGTCCACAATCCCACTGTATTTACGAAACAGTCCATTATCTCCAGCAATCCTAATTCCTAGCATTATTTGGGACTTGGGAGTGCATATAAATCTCAATAAAAGCAAATCTAACAACGCAAATACGCAATGACAAGAAGACTTTGTTTGTTGGTGTGTATTGTGTAGTAGAGAATTGGAGATAATGAAATGAAATGGATTGCCACAAGACCCACAAAACACAAATTTAATCTCACAATTCAATAAGTGGGTAGCCTTAGTACTTAAAAAATTTTAAAATCTTGGGAGGGGCCATGGCCCCCTTCAAAAAGGCCTAGCTCCGTCCCTGAGTGGCTCATGGGTAGTCACAAAACTAGAAGAGCTTATTGTTCAATCCCTTCCCCAAGGGGCTCTCCGGCTCTCCCCTTGTTGTGATGATTTATTATTCCTAAAATACTTCCGGGGCTGAGGGTATAAACCATAAAAACAAAAGCTTTTTGGGATCGATGTCAGACAAATGAAAAAACATGTGACTTATTTGGCTAAGAGCACTTTTAGGCGGACATAAAAATTAGACATGAATGTATTTGAATTTTATTTATTTATATTTTGACCCGCTAAATACAAATAAATAAAATTCAAATATACTCATGTTCAATTTTATGTTCACGGAGAGTTTAATTTGGCTAATTGGACTCAAAATAAAAAAAATAAAAAAATGAGAAACCGAATTCAAACCCTAATCTCGGATTCGCTTCTGGTAAAGTGATCTTCATGGTAAGTTCACTTTATGCCCAATACAGTGCTGACACATAGGCGAGAGGGTGATCTCTCCGTCTGTGTGTCAATATTGTATTCAGTATGAAGTGAACTTACCATGAAGTTTACTTCATGTTAACCACTCCCCCTAATCTCATCTATCACTTCTCTTTCCTTTCTCGCCAACTTCTTCTCACCACTCCACCACCCGCTCCGCAACCGTCTTCATTTTCTCGTCTGAAAGCCTAACACCCAAAGCCACCATCTTCACCTTCAAAGATACAGTCAAAATTCGCCTCTATTCGCTCGGGCGGACGCCTCCTCACCGTCGGATCCCACTCCGGCCTAGTTCAAGTCTTCGATGTCATTGTTAAGTATTGGGACGTGACTTCGGAGACTCCGATTCATAATCTCATCTGACATAAAAATTACGTTTGTAATCGTGATTTTTCATCTGCTAGTGATTTTCAAAATATTAAGGCCATGTTCGGGAGCTACTTATAGTAGCTTTTAACTGTTATAATGTTCAGAAATGATCTATTTTTTAATTTATAAGTCAAAAATAATAAGCAATAATTTATAATTTAAAATAAAATGACTTATAAGTCATTCTTAAAAAGTTATTTTGACAAATATAATGACTATTTTGCCCCTCCTCTGGCTTGACAAATTACATCTTGCACCCTCCAACCTAAAAAGCCTCATCTCTTCTAATGGAAACATTTCTTAACAGGGTAAAATGCAAAGTAGATCACTG
Source organism: Panax japonicus (assembly GCA_020205505.1). NCBI lineage: Eukaryota > Viridiplantae > Streptophyta > Magnoliopsida > Apiales > Araliaceae > Panax > Panax japonicus. The sequence continues at coordinate 47,081 of JAINUV010001135.1, forward strand.
AACTTTAGGGGTTTTTGGGTATTGAGCCCTTTTCTTAACAGGGTAAAATGCAAAGTAGACCACTGAACTTTAGGAGTTTTTGGGTATTGAGCCCTTTTCTTTTGGTCAACACAAATTAAGTCCCTTTCTATTAAAAAATTTTAGGCTTCGAGCCTCAGGCGCCACATGTGCGTTGACCTGCATACATGGCGGCGCCTACGTGGCAAATCTGACGTGGGCATTTTTATTTTATTTTACACGTGGTAGAGCTTACATGATCATTTTTGAATTTTTTTCCCAAAATTGCGTTGTTGCACAAATTCAAACAAGGAACCTCCAATTTGAAACTTAGGTGCAATGACCAATTGAGCAACCAAGGCTAGTTGTTATAGTTTTACAAGGATTAATCTTTGAACTCAAAAGAAACAGAAAAGAATTTTAACTATGCATCAACAGATCTCGTTTTACCCTAATAATAATAATAATAATAATAACAGTCATAATAATAATAATAGTACTGATAATAATAATAATAATAATAATAATATTAACAATAATAATAATAATATTTACAATAATAATAAAAATAAAAATAAAAATAAAAATAAAATAATAAAAAAATAATAATAATAGTACTAATAATAATAATATCAATAAAAGTAATAATAATAATAATAATATTAACAATAATAACAATAATAATAATAATAATAAATTTTTCTATTTTAGAGTCCAAGGCCTATTATGAAAAAAATAATTATACATAAACAAAATTGAAATTGTATAATTATACGAATATCACATGCGGTTCAATTTTATTCTTTTCAATTGCCACCCGAATTGTCCAACAAATAATGGCCTAAAGCTTCAATTGGTTTTTACCAAAAATATTAAATATAATATTTAATATTTTACCGGAAATATATTTAATATTTTAATTAATGATTAATTAAAATATATTTTAGGTAAATTAAAAAAATATTTACCAAAAATTATGTAATATTTAAAAAACAAAATTGGCGCAAAAATATTAAATATAATATTTAATATTTTACCGAAAATATATGTAAAATATTAAATATATTTTACCGGAAATTATATAATATTAAAGTAATGTAATAATCAATATATTTTAGGTAAATTAAAAATATATTTTAGGTAATATATTTAATTAAAATATTTTTCCCCCGGTAAATATATCCTCAAAGTTTGCTAAAAATGTTGTAGTAGTGACATTATATTTAATAATAATAATATTTTATTAAATATTTTAATTAAATATATTACCTAAAATATATTATTATTAGTATTGTTGTTATTATTATTATTACTATTAAAAAAAATATTTATCGAAAATTATGTAATATTTTAGGTAATATATTTAATTAATATATGTTTTTTTCCGGTAAATATATCCTTAAGGTTTGCTATGGGAACTGCTTGAGATATGTTGTCTTTTAATTTGGGAATTTAATTGTTTAGTTATAAATATTAATTTTTGCAAAATAATAACAAGAAGACCTATAACAAGACCCTATTAATTAATTCAGTGATTGCTATTAACTTAATTGCTTTGTGTTGAATATACAGAGTTAATTTCTAAGAAATTCAAATTCAAGAAAAGTTTCGAGGTTAATTTTGAGGGCATCGAATTGGAGTTGGAGATGGAGGCTTATTTGAAAGTGAATGGGATGATATAATTAATGCAGCCGACACACCCAACAAGGATACGGATAGAATCAATATATACTTGTAGAAATAATAGATGCATTAAATGTGGGATTGAAGCTCAAACACATGAAGTGCACGTACAGTTTCATGCCAAGACGTTAGTAGTAGTAGTTGCAATAATAGATGGGAAGGACTAAGCCCTATACTAATCCTTGCGAATAAAAATCAGCTAGCCCGTGTTGCTCGGGTGGTAACTGGAGATCGAATATGAGCAGCAACAAATTTTTTAGCTCTAAAGTTCAGTGGTCTCATTTGTATTTTATCCTTTCTTAACAACAGCTGCTCATCCGATCTGTTCTGCCTCTCTCTGCACTCGATCAGTCAATTACTTGGTTTCTCCCTCCTTCGATCCGCGACTTTTACTCCTGCTACTCATTCTACTCCTTCAATTACTCCTGTTACTCATTCTACTCCTTCAATTACTGCTACTTCTTCGATTGTTGTTAGGTACCAAACCCAAGACCAAATATTTGATATATATATATATATATATATATATATATATATATATATATATATATATATATATATATAGGGGACCGATCCATAGCATCTATATGCTATGGGACAAATATTGACATATAGACTCTAAACCACACGATTTATTGATTAACGACTGCGATCTAGAATTTTATTTCCTCGTCCGCTAGTATTACTAGCGGATGTAATTATTATAATTTTCGGACAATTATGCCCCTTAATACAAAGCAATTAGCCAACACCATCCGTTAGTATTACTAGCGGACGGATATCAGTCGAATGAAAGGTAACAAAGAAGCAGTAACTTCAGAAATTAGTCAAGTACAGAGGATTATATATAGAAAATGTCATGATGATATACTAATGCCGAAAATACTACAAATTAAAGTATCAGTACTATACGAGTAACATAGAAAGGGGAAAGCCAAAACCAACTCCAAAATTTATTTTGTGCAAGTCACAGAACAAAATAAGCAAAACAAAAGTCAAGACACTAAAGAACAAGCATTCAAAAGACACAACAACTAGTCTGTTGAATAAGTTTACAAGCAATTCAAAAAACAATAAAGAAGGCTTCACGTGATGAGAATGAGGCGCTAATCCATAACCTGAGGTATCAACAATCTTCGAGAGATATGATAAGCTCTTCATGACGCCGAGCACAAAATTCCCAAGAGCATATCTGGTAACAAGGAGACAGTATGAACAAAGACAATAATTAAATGATAACATTAAAGTATTGAGTGGAAAATAAATCCACTTTGTTAATGTATAACCAACCTTAAGGTCTGGAGAAAAAACTATCCGCAATTGTCCATCACGAACAACACGAAGTTGCTCAAAAACGCTCTCTTGTATGGCTTTTGCATAATCCAGGACAATTTGTCCAGATGAATTCTGGTATTCACGAGGCATATCAACATAAAGAAGTTCTTCCAGGGTTCCACTTTCGTACTTTATTTTGAAAAGCCTAGGCAGAACCTCAACAGTCGCCTCATGCAAAATTCAAAATCATGCAACCGTTAACGATCTAAAGTACCAAATAAGATGCAATAAACTAAAATGGGGCAGCATCCCTCTAAGTAGTCTAATTGACTGAGTTCCTCTAGAAACAAACCTGAGGGAAAACTCCAGTAGTTTGGCGGCCACTTCCATACATACAGGTGGCTACTGACTTCTATCCGCTAGTATTACTAGGGGACCATGTATTGCTTATGCGTAGTACAGGGATACAGGGAATGACTACTGACTTCTATCCGCTAGTAATACTAGCGGACCATGCTTCTTGTCATAGTTAATTTCAGTAATAAGGGGCATAATTGTCCAGAAATTATAATAATTACATCCGCTAGTAATACTAGCGGACGGGGAAATAAAATTCTAGATCGCAGTCGTTAATCAATAAATCGTGTGGTTTAGAATCTATATGCCAATATTTGTCCCATAGCATATAGATGCTATGGATCAGTCCCTATATATATATATGGGGAATGATCCATAATATCTATATGCTATGGGATAAAAAATGACATATAAACTCTAAACCATCCGTTTAACTAATAAATGACTGTGATTAAAAGTGAAAAAATTCCGTCCGCTAATATTTCTAGCGGACGTAGTTAATGAATTATTTAGCCCATTTTGTCCCTACATCTATCTAATAAAATATAAATAATTTTGAATTTCCCGCTCATTCAATAAATCATCTGGGCCGTCCAAAGTTTGGGATAAATCTCACCATCCATCTATCTAATAAAATACAATCTATCTAATTCTATCTATCTATATCTATATTCTATATATCTAATTATATCTAATAAAATACAAATAATTTTGAATTTTCCGCTCACTCAATAAATCATCTAGGACTTCCAAAGTTTGGGATAAATTCCACCATCCATCTATCTAATATCCATCTATCTAATAAAATACAAATGATTTTGAATTTCTCGCTCACTCAATAAATTATTTGGGTCGTCCAAAATTTATATTACACATCATCCGCTAGTATGACTAGCGGACGGATAAAATCTTATCAATTCCTTCCCACTGCAACCCAGTACACAACAACAGTTAAGCAAAGTGTCACTCAATTCAATTACAATTCCTGTACAGCACATCAGTCTCAGTATCTGACAGCTCAGCTCATTTTGAAGTCATGTAATCATCATCATTATCCTATTCAGAGAGTTCATGTTCAGAGTTTAATTCATCATCATTTTCAAGAGCCACATTGCTTGCTATTTCTAATCTAGCACAGACAGCTCGAAAGCTTCCCAAGCTAAATGCTTGGTTCCTAGTTAAAAACATATATCAATACAACGCCGAACAGAAAACAAAACAAAAGAAAATATAACCCAAAACAAAAACGCACAAGTCAAAAGCAAAGCAAAACAGAGCAAAACATTTGTTAGCAAAACAGAGCAAGAAGAGATCAACTCTCCTAAGTTCAGCATCTGCCCAGCCAGGGGATGGTCTCTGTACTTGGCTTGAATCGGAGCTTACCGAGATTAGGGAGAGAATGGCGAGTATGGAGTCATATGAGCACACTGGGCGAGCTTATGTGCACTCGGGGCTGAGCTCACATTCCTGGCAGAGGGCAACGACAAGATAAAGCCTCTGAAGATGAGACTTGAAGCCAATGGGACATCAATGATGATCTCCTTCTGTGTAGACTTCTTCTCGTTTCTGATGGCGATCAGGTAGCTCCTCCCTACCCACCCGATCCAACCGGCAATGTACAAACAGAGAAACCCTGGAGTAATGAACTCACCCCAGTGTCGAGAGGGAGATCGAATTTAGGAACTGTACTGTATTTAGGGTTCTATCGGTTTGCCTTCAATCGTCGAGAGGGAGATATGGGATGGTTTGACTTCAGTCGTCGAGAGGGAGATATGGGAGCATCCGCTAGGCATACTAGCGGATTTAGGGGCTTAAGTGTATGGAAATTTGTGAGTTCCTAGTTCGCCTTTCATCAATGTAACGGACGGTTTAGAGCTTATATGTCACTTTTTATCCCATAGCATATAAATGCTATGGATCATTCCCCTATATATATGTGTGTGTATTATGTTATGTTTGAATCTTTGGCATGTGGTTTTTCTTCTCCTTTACCTCTTTAATTTTGATTGTAGTTTCAGAGGATGTGGGTTTCGATTCAATTCCGTTTGTTGTTAATTATGTGGTTCAAATCTTTGATTGATTGAATACATTGTTGTATACTGGGCTGTGCTTAATTAGGAATATGTGAGCAACTTAATTTTTAGTAATTTTCAGCAACTCTGATTGAAACAAAATTTGTGTGTTGAAAATGTTAAAGTAATTTTCAGCAACTCTATTTGAAACAAGATTCGATTTAACTGAAATATATTATGTATGAGCTATGCGATTTTTTTTTGAAAACTATTTCTAAAAATCAGATCAAGGATGTCAATCTAAAAAGTAAATGTTACTTCTTTATCTGAGTTTTTGTTTGCTAATGGTTGTTAATGTTATACTATGTATGTATGTTGGTAGCGTGAGTATCATGTCTCATGTTATATTATTGTTTGGTGTTTATGAATTAGATGGAAAGTGAAGGAATAAGGGGATCGAAAAAACTGCAAACAAGGGGTAGGGGTTACATTGAAGAAGGCTCAAGCCAAGGATCTGCAAAATGGGATGAATTGACCCATCAAATGTTTAATAAGTTATGTGTGGATGAGGTAAGAAAAGGCAATAGAGATGGCATTCATTTTAACAAAGTCGGGTGGAATTATATATTAACCGATTTCAATACGGAGACGAACATAAATTATAGTTTAAAACAAATAAAGAATCATTGAACTCAAATGAGAGGAGATTGGTTGTTGTGGCAACAATTAATGTATAAGTACAAAGGATTGGGTTGGGATGCTGCCAAGCAGAATGTTGCCGCGTCTGATGAATGGTGGCAAAACAAAATTAAGGTATTCTAAATAAACTTTACACAATTATTATATAGCAAGTTGACTTTATTAATTATTTTAAGTTAGTCTCTGAAAATTCTTTTTTCTTACACTATATTCAGATGAACAAAGACTGCCAAATTTCATAAGAAAAATTGCTCAATGTACAACGTGAGTATCATGAGTTATTTGCAAGTGTGGTTGCTACGGGTGAGGGTGCATATGCACCAAGTCAAGGGTTCGCCCCTCCATTAGTGTCTACGCAGAGATCAGGAGTTGCTTATGATGATTACTTTGATGTTGATGTCGAAGGAGATGCATATGAGGGTGGTATTGGTGGCTAGGGTAGTGGGGAAAATGATGGTCTAGCGATAGGAGATAACGGTGGTGAGGGTAGTGGTGTTCGTGAGGTGTTTTATGGGCCATCAAATTGCCAATCAAAGACGCCATCAAACGAGAATCTTAGTAACGCCAAAAAAAAGAAAAAGGTAACAACTCGAGATCTATCCAATCAAATTGATTCAATGATAGATATCATGTCAAACAGAAGTGCAACCACAATGATTTATCATGTACAAGAGTCATTTGTTGTTTACCAATAAGATATTTAAATAATAAGTTGTTTACCAATAACATACATAAATAAGTTGTTTACCAATAAGTTATTTAAATAATAAGCTGTTAAAATAATAAGTTGGTTACCAATAAGCTATTTAAATAATAAGTTGTTTAACAATAAGCTGTTTAAATAATAAGTTATTTACCAATAAGCTGTTTAAATAATAAGCTATTTATCAATAATAAGTTGTTCGTCAATAAGTTATTTAAATAATAAGTTATTTACCAATAATAAGCTATTTACTAATAAGTTGTTTAAATAAGCTGTTTATCAATAATAATTATCGATATTGAATATCTTTTTAGTAATCTTTACATTTTGTATTAACTTATACTTTATTATCAGCGAAACACATTCATAACTTGTTTTAACTTATTTTTTGACTTATAAGTCATTATCAGCCGAACGCTTTTACTTATAAGTCACAACTTAAAACAACCTATATTTTAACTTATAAGTCATTTTAAAATAGGCCTTAAGTGTCCCAAAAATATTGTCGTCTTCGACCTTCAGTCGGGTAAACCTGACCCGCGCACATATTAAACGGTCCAGGCGGAACTAGGGGGAGGGGGAGCCACTGCTCCGGGCCTTCCGGCGACTCCTTCAGCAGCAGCTCAGTCTTCTTCTTCGGTCTTCCGTTCTTCGCTGCAACACAAGTTTTTTTTAGTAACATGAAACGACGTCGTTTCATTAAAAAAATAAAAAATTTCTATCATCTTATCAGGGCCATCAGGTAGGAATTAGGGATTTAGGACCTCGGCAAAAAACACCTTTTGGCCACTGTGGTTATAGTGATTTAATGAATTAGCCACTGTGTTTTTAAAATATTCAATTAGCCCACTGAACTTTTTAAAAATATACAATCAACTCATTCCGTCCAAAAAATTGGACGGACGTTAACAGATCAGTTTACGTGGCTTTTTTTAAAAAAAAATAATATGACGTGGCAACAGATCATTTTTTATTAATTTTCTTTTCCTTTTATCTTTTCCTTTCTTTTAATAATTATTTTATTTTAAAAATTAATTCCAAATAATATAAATAATATATCAAATTTTTTGTATCAATGAGATCTATTACAACATTACATTCATTTCAACAAAAAAAATCATTAATTATGTGGCAAAAAATAATTAAATAATAAAATTAAAATAAAAATATTTTTATGTAATATTTTCTCTTTTTCTTTACCTAAATATTTATAATATGTATAATATTAATAAAAATTAATATTGTAATATTCATAATATGTTTGTTTTATTTTAAGATATTTCTTGAAACCTAAAATAAAGAAAATCAGTATTTTTTAAGAAAATAAAGAAGCCTAAAATAAAATAATAAATAAGCCTAAAATAAGCTTACTGTTCATCTTCTTCACCACTGTTCATCACCATCGCCACCGCCGCCTACTCCTCCCGGCTTCCTCACGCGCTCCGTAACCCCTCGGTGGCGCAATCGGCGGCCGCCGCGCTCTTTAGCCTCCTCACGGTGGACGAATACAGACCCATAATCGGTTCCAAGAGGATTCCCTCAAAGCACTGTTTGGAATTTTGCTTTATCCGCTTAATCGGGCCACAGTTATTGAATTGGGGACGGTGTCGGTGTTATTTTCGCTGGTGATGAAGGATGACAGAGTTGAGGTTGTGGAGGATGCCACGGCGGTGATTGCGCAAATTGCAGGGTGTGAGGAGGCTGGGGAAGCTCATCAACCGGAGCATCTCTCAACCGGAGCATCTTCCACCATGGGAGGAAGCCGGGAGCAGTCGTCGACGGTGGTGATGAACAGTAGGCGGCGGTGGTGATGAACAATTGTGAAGAAGATGAACAGTAGGCTTATTTTAGGCTTATTTATTGTTTTATTTCAGGCTTCTTTATTTTCTTAAAAAATACTGATTTTCTTTATTTTAGGCTTCAAGAAATATCTTAAAATAAAACAAACATATTATGAATATTCTAATATTAATTTTTATTAATATTATACATATTATAAATATTTAGGTAAAGAAAAAGAGAAAATATTACATAAAAATATTTTTATTTTTATTTTATTATTTTAATTATTTTTTGCCACATAATTAATGATTTTTTTTTGTTGAAATAAATGTAATGTTGTAATAGATCTCATTGATACAAAAAAATTGATATATTATTTAGAATTAATTTTTTAAAATAAAATAATTATTAAAAGAAAGGAAAAGAAAAAAAAATAAAAAATGGTCTGTTGCCACGTCATATTATTATTTTTTTTAAAAGCCACGTAAGCTGATCTGTTAACGTCCGTCCAATTTTTTGGACGGAATGGGTTGATTGTACATTTTTAAAAAGTTCAGTGGGCTAATTGAATATTTTAAAAACACGGTGGTAATTCGTTAAATCACTATAACCACAGTGGCCAAAAGGTGCTTTTTGCCTTAGGACCTCTTTCTCTTCAGTCTTCACTAACTGCTCTTTGCCTCTTCCGCCGACTGCTCCTGCCTCCTCTGCCTCCTCAGCCGCGCGGCCCACGCCCGACGTCTCTCCGCCTGCCGCCGGCCGCTGCTGCTGCTGCCTGCTTGCCCCTAGTTCCGCCTATGCATGCTTCCTTGCTCCAATCCTGCAGCTGCTTGGTCCTTCCTTTGGACTTTGGTAATTTCTAATTTCTAATTTCTAATTTATGTTATGTCTTTCAAATTATATTATTTCATGTTAAGAATCAAGATGATCTCTTTAATTTTTTCGATTATTGTAGTTTTAATTTATTATTATTTTTGATTGTTGTAATTATATTATTTAATTTAGGTTTGTTTTAATTTTTCCAATTAATTTTTCTTTTCTTTTACCTTTGTTTGGCTTTTGAGAATCCCAGGAGAAAGAATTTTGATGACTTTTAATAATTTAATGTTTACATCTTTAATCTTTTAGTAATTTAGTTTTTAGAATTGTTCTGTTGGAGTAATCTTTAATATTTTAGTAATTGTTACTTTAATCTTTAATCTTTTAGTAATTGGAGTAATTTAGTTTTTAGAATTGTTACTTTAATCTTTAATCTCTTTCAAATTATATACTTGTATTGTTACTGTTGGAGTGTTGGTACTTAATTTTTTTCTCATAATCTCATTAGGTTAATTGAAATTATTAAATTAGGTTAATTGTTGAAATTATGATGAAATGTTTGAAAGAAGCACTTATGTATTTTGACCCCCCCTATGAAAACGTTCTGGTTCCGCCACTGTGGGTATTACACCTTTTTGCCACCCAAAATATGAATCAAACATGCAACAATCTCCCACATATAACAATGAAGAAAATAAAGGGAAAAAATGCATGTATAGAAAGAGAGGATGATTTGATCAAAGATAAAAGAATGAACCAATATATAATGGAATGAAGTGTAACCTACACAGGGACTTCATTTTTTTTTTGAAATACTTACGAACTTCCTCCTCTTATGCAGCTTGGAGAACTTGTTTTAAATCTAAAAAACATGCTTTGCTTCTAAGCCATTAGAAGAAGTATTATGGATCTCTTTATCCAATGTGAACTGCTAGTATTGGAGGGAGGAGATGCAATCTAGTTATTGTGGATGACTTTTAATTCAAGATTTTCTTGGACTCTCAATCTTTTCCACAAAAACGATACTACTAACATGAAAGAAAGAATTTTCAAATAAGATTGATGAAGAAACAATTACTCACGACTTAGAAAGAGTGACTTACTTGTAATTCTGTAAATAAGCACACCTATAGGGGGTGAATAGGTGTAAATATCGAAAGTAATTTACATTGGTCAATTTTTAAGTTTTCTTTGTTTTAGTGTATCTTCAAGCACGAACTGAACCTAAATATGCATAATACAAATACAGATTAAAGAAAAGAGAAGAACAAAAATCACACCAAGATTTTTACGTGGTTCAGCCCCTATCCTCTAATCTAGTGGCCTAATCTACGTCCAATACCAAATGATATTGGAGACTCACTTTATTCAATTTAATATTCAAAAGATTACACAGAAAAACTCAATGTTCAAAGAATTTCAATTATGATTTGGACACCAATCCCCCCTTTGTACTTCTACAATCTTTCTCACCACCGAGACCTTTGAAAATTTCTTTGAATCAACTAACTATTACAAGAGAACCCAAGCCACACTCGGCTTGTACCCAGACTATAAAAGTTGTGAAAGATTACAATTTTCAGCTCAAAAAGATTTAAGAATGATATAATCAATGTGTAAAATGCAAATGTGGCCACTGAAGTTTAGGTGTTTTTGGTTTTTGAGCCCCTTTCTTTTGGTCAACACAAATCGAGCCTCTTTCTCTTAAAAAATTTGGATATCGAGTCCATAGGTGCCACATGCGTGTTGACTTGCCTACGTGGCACACGTGGCAGCGCTGACATGTATTTTTTCAAAATTAATTCCCAAAATTATGTCACTCCAAAGAATTGAACCCACAACCTTTAATTTGAAATTTTGGTCAAAAAACCACCCAAGCACCACATGTGTTATTAGGCTATCCCAAGAAATAAGATTTGTACTAAATCAGTCCATTGGTTATAATAATAATAAGCTCTCTGATGTATTACCGAATGGTTTGCAGCTTCAAGTCATGTGTCTTCTTTTGTCGTACAGACTACATATATATAGAATAGGATGGCAACGGCTAGTTCTGATTTGTTAGCAAGAAAGCTTAATGAAGGATAGCCAGTATCAGTAAAGTGTTATAACATCGACTATATTATAGTATTTTATAAAATAGTATGATTAGAGATAGGAATATAAGATATGCTGATTTAAAGGAGTCAAGAGATTCAAAATATAGCTGTTAAAATCCAAAAATAAAGCAGTTAAATCCAACTCTTTAAACAACCTTGATCGGTTAGGAGAAGTCCCATGATAGGCTCCAACTTAAATCCAAAACAATTCCCATAGATAAACCAAATACCTTAATATACTCTAATTAAAAAACTTCTTTTAACAACCTATTATTTGAACAGCCCAATCAATCCATTAAATAACATATACGTATATTCTAAGAAAGTATTCTCAGCAAAAATTATGCATTCCATAATCTTTTATAAAAATAACCCAAAATATAATCCATGCAATCCATAAAATAACACCATTACAAAGTCAAATTAGCACATTTAATAACTAATATACTTATGCATATTGTCATCATTAAAATCACAAAAAATAAAAACTAACATTACCCAGAGGCAAAACAAGGTGAGGCACCACAGGAAGAAAATGAGACAGAGACAACATAGCAAAATCCAGTAAAACAGCCAAGAATATTAAGGGATCATCCAATTTTTTCGCATTGGGTTTTTAGCCAAATAAAATTCTGATCAAACATTGGTAATGGGTTATGCTTAAAATTTCTGTTTGGATTCAAGGAAAATTTTAGAACACACATTAAATACAATATGTATATATGACAAATGAAACAGACCAGGCCTTTATTCCTATATTTGAATGTTGCATCAAAAGCAGCAAATCAACCATTTTGCGCAACACCATTTACATAACCCACAGAATGAAAGGAAAAACAAACACAATGTGCAAGATTTACGACATATTTCTCTTTCCACACGACCATATCATATAAAACATGAATAACAACATTCCGAAACTACAAATCTATAGATAACAACAGCGGTGACTCACCCTTATCAACAACAAATGTCTTTAGAATCTTCTTACTGGAGGGGAAAATAAGAAGCTCCACTTCATAAGTCCCCTGGAAGCCTCTAAACCCGAATTGTCCTTGCTCGTCGATATGTCCATGAGCACATGATAGCCACTCTTGCTTAAGAGCAAGATATCGTTTACCAGCTTCATTGATTTCGCCTTCTGCATTTACCAAATGTGAATTGTCTCTACTCATAAAAAGCTCCCAAAATCCCCACAACATGACTCCATCAACGGCTGGATGACCATAAGCCTCGCGAAGTATAACTTCCAAATCATCAGCTCTAATGTGCTCATTTATGGAAGATACGTCGAGTTCCGTGAACCAGATTGGAAGGCCAAGAATACCTAATGTGTCGAGAGCAGAACAAACGATGGGCCCCACTGGACTATCTACATGTCCTTGAATTCCAATTCCTCCCACAGGAGCTCCTTGCTCTTGCAAATCAAGAATTTGCTGAATGTACTTTTGGGGGGATGATCTAGTGTCACATCCGTCCTCAACGTGATAATCATTCACAAAAAGGGTAGCAGATGGATCTAACTGGTTGGCATTCTTGAACATGTTTGCTCGGATATCTTTTCCTAAATGATCTTGATAGAATGATCCATGTAGCATCTCATTGTTCACATCGTAATGCTTAAACTTTCCCTTGTAGCGTGTGAGAAGGCCTGTTAGGCGATTTTGAACTGCTGTCATCAAGTCATTCTTATTTAGAGCCCGAATCCATGGCTGAACTGTGCCCTCTACTTCCCAGAAGATACAGTGACCACGGGTGTCAATGTTATGGCTGTTGCACAAGTTCAAAAGATCATCAGCGTCCGTGTAGTTAAATCTTCCTTGCTGTGATTCTGTCCAATACCACTTCAACTCATTCCCAAACACGGCCCAATTGAAATGCTTTACAAAGAAATCAACAAAATCTTCGTTGTCTATGTTTGTTCTGCTAATGCATGAACCAAAGGGAAAACTGTTCTTTGTTTGCCTGACTTTCACAAATGTGCTAGGCAGACTGCTTGAATCTGATCCGGAGAATTTCAAGATTACATCACGTTTACGTATCTGCAAATCAGGGATATAATAATTTATTTAAGGGTATATAATGGTATTAGTGTCCAAGTCATATCCAGTATACACTGCAGAGAATGAACAAATGAGGAATTAAATCCTACCTTTTAGAGAAAAACAAGTTCCCAAAACAAATTCATTTTTCGTTGTCCAAGATAAATAAATTGATACAAAATATGCAGAGTTTGTCAATTGACTTCATTATAGAATCTAAACACCCTTGAGAAGAACTAAACCAAATGGAGAGTCTCATTATACAGGACAGAGGGAAATGAATTTTAGTTTTGTGAACTTGTAATGGCTTAAAGCGAATAATTCCTATTGATGTGTGTACTAGACTACTATACTTTTAGCCAAGTTAATTCCATTGTAAAATATTCAAACAAATACTCATAAGGCAGCTTAATAAGTAATAGTTTCTTTTGAAGACTGCAATGTTATCTGGAATGCGGTTCGTTCGGTTTGTCAAATTGATACGGATGCAGGATATTCTACATAGGCTAAAACACAGTACGCTAGGGTAGTTTTATATGACTGTTTATAGTTATGAATCCTCTTAGAATCTAAATGCAATAAATCGAAGTTTGTAGAGTGGTTTTAATTTCAACTAATCTATAGTTGATAGTCAAAGGCCGTGTAATTAGATTTTAGTTGAATTAACAATTTGATTGTTCTATAAATAGTTTAGTATAAATGTGATGTTTGAGTATCTAATACTATGTTAGAATATGAATATTTGTGCAACTATAGGTAAAATAATAAGGAAATATCTTGGTACCCTCAGTACAGAGTACAGGTACGTAATAGGAACATATTTAGATATGCAAGTACCAATATGCTGTTAGTTAGGTTATAAAAAGTATCCGGTAACTCTGTCTAAAAGTCTTTCATTACTAATATTAGCAAGATATGATATAATTTATATCTATTTGTTACCTTATCAGTTTGCCTCCTTAAGTGTCTGAACCTCGCATTCCGATCAACAGGGAAAATCTGCACTCCAGCAACCATCAAGTCAACACCAGCAGCAGGACCTTGAATATAAACCATCACCTTGGCCGGTTGTTTCTCAATTCTAAAAGATCCACCAATTTCATGCCATCGACCATCATTAAGCTCAGCTTGGCCCCCGTTGACCCATTGGCTGTCAACACCAAGTGCAACATTTACATTCTGAGGACTAGTTGCACCAGAACCTATTCGTACCCATGCAGATACTTGATATGTTAGATTTAGTTTAATTTTATCAGTGATCATTTGGGCAGGACCCATCCAGGTTTGGGTGCGATTCGTCACAAGAATGTAGCGACCACTTAAAGGCTCGTGAGGTCCTAGAGTATCGCGTGCCATTGGAGGAAGTATATGTGGTGAACCTGTTCCAATGCTCAAAGTGCAATTACCAAGGGGAAACCATCCGTTTGTGCCATCATTTAGGTTGCTGTTTGACAATATATTTACTCCAAAAAATACATTCTGAAATATAAGAAAACAAATATCGAAATGTTTAAAAGACTATACTTTGTGAAGTCTGCATTGAATATTGCAATACTAATCTATAGACTAAAATGCATACCCAGAGTTTAGCACTTTATGGAGATATGGTATTTGATTTTATAATATAAAAAATTGATACCTCGTGGTACAATTATTAGTTCACAAGTATACTTTTTGGGTCAGTTTTGCACTTATAATTTTACCTTAAAAGGTGCAATTTTGAAGTAATAACTGTACTTTGAGGGAGGGATATGCTAATTAGTCAAATTCAAGGATGGAAAATCATACGGGAACAAACAAAAGTGAGAGCTTTAATTTTAGTTAAATTGTTTGATCAACTTACGTCAATAACTGGTGCTGGCGCCGGAGGGATTTTTTCAGCATGCTTTACGACTAAACCATTGAGGAGAATATCAGTGCCTGCAGGTGGACCTTCTAAATAAATAACTACCCTTGATGGGGAACCATTTAGAAGAAATTTCCCCTGCAATTTTACCCAATCTTTGTCTGTTGCCTGCGTGCTGCAGGATGAAAAAAACACAGTAACAGTTTTCTTTTTAAGTAAACTTTAAAGGATATGAAAATATGAAGGGATATTTCCCTTCATATTATTAAGGTGCTACTGCAACTGATCAATAAAGTTATATGTTATATCCAAAGATTAAAAAAACATAACAAAAAATCATAAATAACTCCAAATTTCCCCTTAAACCTCTTAGTACATGGTTTTCAAGTTATTCAAATTTAGACACTCAAAATAGATCTTGTTTTTGCAGGCTTGCAAGAACTACAGATTGTGAACATTACTGCATCATGGCTAAGCTATAGGGAGTTGGGAACTATTATGAGTTGTTTTATTGTGGATATGAAATTATGAATAACCAATACAAAAAAAAACATATTTATAGTGATGCAGATTTGTAGCATTATTGATAACAAAACTTATGATTGTAAGTTGTAGCATACTGAGGGGTAGATATAAGAATTCAAAAATAACTTCTTTTGCTAGTTTAACATTGAATAGATAAAGATAATTTTGTCATTCAAAATAGTAGTCTAAAGAAAAACTGAAATAACTTTCATGCAGAAGAAATTGCTAATATATATGAATTGTTACTTAATGCATCTATTCATATGAAGGTTTGATATTTCCGAATCTGACATATAATTTGTAAGAACTGAAAGGAAAGATTATTATCGGTTAACATTGTTCAAAAATACTACATGCATAATGCTGATTATTGCATTTACACTAAATAAGGCAGAAGGAACTAACTTGGCAATGCCTATGTACTGTTCACGGTTATCTGGCGTTTGAACCCACAAGGTAGCCCGTACATCCGCATTGCTGACATTGTTACCAAATATCCGAATCACAGCAGAAACCTCATAAGCAAGCTTTCGCTGAACTCTTCCGGTTATCTCCTGCTGAATGCCATTCCAATTCTGTGTGCGTTCTGTTGTAGTTACAAAATACTTACCAGATGCTGGAAGAATTTTTCCGTCTCCCATGGACTCCTTTAAGAGAATCTTGCAGCCTCTTCCAGACCAATTATTAATGTCATCATCAAATGTAGGGTTCAATATGATGTTCTCGTCTCCAGCAGAGACGCAGCCAGTGCTTCCAACCTGTCAAATTAGAATTGAAGTTACACGTAGGAAAGAAAACGAAAGAGAGAGGTTGAGAAGATTACTATTTCACCGATAGGATCTTGCAGTTCAAAATAAACATTCATTTAGACAGTTTATAGTAGATAGTTGCATTTCAGATGCCCTTTGTTATACGAGTAGCATACAAATGCAACTCTCCACTCTACACATGCAACTTGTTTCTATAGGACTGTCCAATTTAAACTGTCTGGAATACAAACCGGATCACTAACTACTAAACCTTGCGTACATGACTACACTTGGCTCATGTATTTCATTTGATCAAACACGTAGTCCCTTCACCCTTTTGATTTATCAAAGTCCTTGTATTCAAGTATATGAGGAAAGTAAATTACATACCAAACTTAAATTGTCACTTCGACTAGGACATGATATTAGTACTGATTCTATGAGCAGGTCCACTCCAGGAGCGGGTCCTTCCAAATAAAATACAACCCGATCAGGCATATTTGACAATGAAAATGTTCCTTCCAACTTCTCCCACTTTTCTTTACAAACAGAAGTTCTGCATTTAGTGACAGTTATTAGAACAAGCGTATTCTCAAATAGAAGATTAAGATGCAAAATCTATCCCGAGTTTTATCACTTTGTAGAGGTATGGTACATTAGTTTACAATATAGCCAACAGATCGTGGTACAATTAGTAGTGCAAATATGTACACTTTGAGTCAGTTTTGCACTACAAATTATATGAAAAGGGTATGGGTTTGCACTAATAAATGTACCTCAAGCAAAGGGTTTGCGAATTAGTCAAACTCAAGGATGAAAACATTAAACAAACACAAACACGGTGGGGTGGGGTGGGATGGGGTGGGGTGGGGGGAGGGCACTTTTGTTTGCATTTTAGTTGAGATAGAAAAAGGCCTATAACAAAGAGGGAAATGATTTTTATGTGGACAAATCTATAATAAAATTGGATTGCGACTTACGTGGAACTCTAAGCGATAAGATAAAATAGAATAAATTAAGATTATTTAGAAAGAAAAAAAAATTAAGGTAGGACCATTCTTAATTCCCACGTATCCTGTGAATCCATCGTCATATGCAACAAGACTAACAAAGATAAGGAAAACCTTATTACCTTGCAATAAACAAATAGCTGGTTGCTGCATCTCGGTATTCCAATTTAAGTGTAGCCAAGACATCAGCAAAGCCCTGATGAGCCCCTGATACTCCAACACTAGCAGAAACCGTATGAGTGGAACCTGGGGAAATTCTACTTGTGATATCTTGTTCCAAGCCTTGCCAACATTCCTTACGATTTGTAATTACAGCATAACGACTGCCTGATTTTGGCGATAAGCCTTGAGGGTAATCAGAATTGACTGAAGCCACAAAGGCTTCGCAGCAATTCGGATGCCATGAATCCAACCCTCCAGAAAAGTCATGGTTTAGTAAGATATTAGTGGCGAGATTGTTCGTTGAATTGTTAGTACCCTCGTCTGATTTCTGTTCAATGAAACCAAAGTTCAAGAACATAAACTGCTACAAGTTCAAGTTGAAAGAGAGATACTAACTGCATAATAGCAAATTTGTAAATGGACAAACATGAGGCTCCATGGTGAGAGCCTTAGATATATAATACCAAGAACCATCATGGCATCATACACATCATTTTAAATTTATTTTTAATATTTATTCTTATAATCCTTATTGTTCTCCCATACATATAATTTGTGATATACGCTCAAGAAGTTTACTAATTAGTATATATTAAAATATACAACCATAGAAATCATACAATGTACATGTCGAAAGCACTTGAAAATCTTATTAGTTAATAGTAATTTATTTCAAACAAAACATTTCGGACTAAAACTCAAATACAGCGTTTGCGGCTAAAATATAAAGACACCAAAAATGGTGAACTCAATTTAGATATTTATATGCACTCCCCGCAAACACTGCAAATGCAAGTAACCTAACAAATCCATGTGTCTATTAATTGTCAAATTAATAAATAAATGTATGACACTTTTGTCTAAATTTTTGACGTTCAAATTCTCCTCCATTGTTTCACTTGCGAACAGTTAAAATGGAATATGTAAAGAGAAGCATAATGGAACCCCCAAAAACATTGGAAAAAAATGAGAGAAAAAGTTCCTCACTAACAATTATGAGTGAAAAATTATGAGTGAATTGACTGGTTCACCCAAAAAATTATAAAACAAAAATATAAAGAAACCTATTACTGTCCTTCATAGGCACGTTTTTACATTTCCTGGGTCCCACAAACCAAAAATTGTTAAATTTTCTGAATTCTGATATTGTAATTAACCTTTACATTTTGAAACCCCAAAACAGCTAATCAAATTCACGGAGTTTGTCCAGTTTAATTATTTAATTAAACACTCCTCTAGTATTTGCCTTGAACCTGCTTGTCATAATAAGAATTTACAGAGGCAAAGAAATGGGTAAATTTAAAACAATTAAAAGTAGCCGACCCGATAACCATTAACAGCAACCCATGATATGAAAGAAAAAAAAACAGAGAACCTAAAATGCAATCATACCTCAGACTGAAAGCCATTGCAAACCTTGCTTGGTGATGGGTTTTCCATAGTTTCTTTAGAATCCTAATCAATAATATTAAATTTAAAAATGCTGAAATTTAAACAAAAAATGAAAGAAAACTAACTACATATTAAACAAAAAAGACTACAAAAAAATTAGCTAACAACCAAGAAATAAACAAAAGAAAGAAAATTAAGTAATTAACCAAAAAAGTAAAAAAAAAAAACTAATAACCAAAAAAGGAAGAAAAAAAAATGAAGTTTAACCAAAAAAGAAAGAAAATTAACTAATAACCAAAAAAGAAAGAAGAAAGAAAATTAACTAATTAACCAACAAAGAAAGAAAAATAACTAATAACAACAAAAAAAAAACAAAGAAACAAATAAAATTAACCAGTACCTCTGAATATTTCCGCTTCCAATTGGGCTTGAAAATTCGACCGATGAAGCAGCTTTTGAATACCCTCTTCATTATATACAAATGAATCAAAGACTGAGTTTGTTTATGTTAAGGCAAAATGGCAAATCCTCAAGTGAAGTCTACGAAAAGCACGGGACCAACCAAAACACACCAACTAATTAAAACCCTTCTGACAAAATCAGATAAACCTTTTTTTTTTCCTTCAGTTGTCCTCCATTCTTTCCGGGCAATCCAAATGGGTAGACTTTATTATATGAAAATTCAAAGGAACCCCGTCTCATTGCCCTACGTTTCGCGTATCAGGTACTATAAGTTCTAAACGGTAGAACTCCTAACCTTGTGCATTCTACTTTAGATAGCGTAAACCCGATTTATTTTTAACGCAAATTGTGGAATGAGAATTGACCCTTGTAAATTCTACTTTAGGTAGCATTTCTCATTACCCGATTTTATTCCACGTACCTAGTTGATTAGCATTGCTGGTAACAATTATTTGTTACTATCGAAAAGAGTAGGGCGTCTAAGCTTTCTTTCCTATTTTTAATTTTTTTTATGCTGATGGGTTTACTTTGTCTTGCCGATTGAGAATGCTTGAATTGAAATGGAAGGCTATTTTATTTTCTTCCCCATTTTCCTTGGCTTTCTTTAATTAGTTTATCATCTTTATGTATCTTTTCTTTTTTGTAACTTGGATTACAAGCCAAAATGTCACTCTTTATGTAAAGGTTAGGTGACTACTCGTCTTTCAGTCATAGAATTTATTCCCAGAGATGCAAAGCTTAAAATTTAAATCACTCTATCCCATTATTTATAAGCTCCGATTGATGGCTGTTAACGCCAGGATCTTTCTCCACGTCCCAATCACAAAAGACGTCCTGATCCTGCACAGTAAACACAACAAACACCACAAGCTTGACGGCCGGACCGCCGGGGGATAGCTCAGGCGTGAGAGTAAGTATATGTGTTCACAAGGTTAACTCAAGAGGATGATAATATCTAGTGTAATGAGAATAATTATGTGGTGTGTGTATATGAAAAATACGTACCTCCTTGTGAAGACTTACTCGGTAGGATATAATATCTTTGCCTGGATTATTGTGTCACCTACTACCATCTGACATATCCCCCTGATCTGATGGGTTCTGCCGACTGCATGGAGCTTACCCACTGCTTTTTGGCTGTTGTTCACATCGCCGGCCGACTATAATCCCATCCACATTAATGTATGGCAGGTATCTTGGTCAACTGTCATACTATATCATCATTACAAGTCAAAGTAATAGATATTAAATGACCCAATAGGTTGACCCATTGACCCAACCCGGTTTTTATAGGATTAAATGAAGTCATCATGATGATTGGGCCCAACGAGCCCAATGACTTAATCAATAAATGAGCCCAATATACCCGGCCCAATATAGGAGAAATATCATGACCTAATAATGGCTATAACAAAGTATTTGTTCAGGCTATAACAAACTTGAGATATACAGATTCATATGACAGCAAGCTTATTTAACTTATTGATGCATAATTGACACTTATAAGTAGGATAATTAAGAGGCAACTTTGAAACTAGCTGACAACTTAGAGCGAGAAGTTTATAATTAAAACAAAAGTATTTGATACCAACAGAAAAGGAGTACTGATGGACACAAATGGGCACTTAAAATTCACAAGTACCGCGCGCTAGGCCAAGTAGTCTGGCCTTGAGGAAAATGATAATTTCTCAAGCAAAAGTGAATAATTCATAAGGTCTCTCTAACATGAACAAACTCTACAATCACGTGAAAGGGTTTTGAGTTTGAATCTCGCATATATATATATATACGCGGTGGCATGTTATTTACAAAAATGCCACCGCGTATTTACAAAACTACGTCGTTTTGATAAAATTATGCTATTTAAGGTATTATGCTATTTAAGAATTATGCTCTTGAAGCTTCCCGTATATATATATATATATATATATATATATATATATATATATATATATATATATATATATATATATATATACCTGCATACTTCTTTTTAATGAATTGTGGCATCATGTGAGCCTAGGAATCATGTGACCACAGATTCAGTCTACTGGATCTAGATTCGGTTCCCATGATGGAAATTTTCATCTGTAAGCAGCCTACAAATTTATCCACGGTGTTTAGATATCCTCAGATGGTTTTCATGCCCACGAAGAGTTCGGCACTACTTTGTGCATTATTTTCTCGAAGATGCTTCGCATCTCGAAAATGAAAAGCAATCCAGCCGAACACTTATTAAAAATGGGAGTGTAAAAGGTCTCAATTACTATTGAGCACGAGGATTTGAAAAACCTCTTTTATAAAATATCACTGTCATATCTTATTTAAAATTGAATTTTTACACAAATTCAAACCATGTGTACATAGGTTCGAACGAGGCCTCACACCACTTCCAAATAACAACATATTGACCCCCCCCACAAACACATTCATATAACAATTTCTTGAAAAGTGGCGGTCACCGTGGCAACACAGATGTCGGGGGGTGCCTAACACCGTCCGCATAATCAAGCCCCCGGACCTTAATGAATCTCGGTTTCACCGACCCATTTAGCAGTGTCATATCACTGGGTCAATGTGCAAACCTTTTCTCGGTTGTGTTGGTATAACAATATAAAGAACCAACTGGCGACTCTTAACAGTCCATTATCGACATTATACATGTCAGATCTTTTTTCTTGTTTTTGCAAACAAATCTCACCTAACATGAGAACACCAAAGAATAAGTAACGAAAATGGACAAATAAAAATCCCGACGTGGACAGGTGGCGACTCTGCTGGGGACTTCCAGTAAGAGGGCTTAAGACGCTACTACAAACTTTTCAAAACTATTATATGCTTGTGTGTGGATGTTGGATTTAAATTGGAATGAATGTGTACGAATGCATTTACTAATTGCACTTAGTGATCCACACCATATCTTCTTGTGATATTAGTGCTTCACACATGTCATCATTTCCATACGGTGAGACACGTTGTATGTGAATGTATGTTGTGTGGTTCCTCCATCAGGAGGCTATCCTGTCGGTGTTTGATTACTGGACTCGTAAGAAGACTAATTCCAACGAGGCTCAGGAAAGGCACCACCCAAATTCGCTCCAGTTGAAAGACCGGATTAACTTCCCGTCAAGTAAATTGCGATGATTTGGGAACCTTCATGCCAAAAAACCGCGAGAGTAGCCTAAGTTAGGTCAGCCTCTGATAAACCATGCGCGAAGGAAAGTCTCTTCATACTTTCACTTTTTAATTACTTGTAATTACAATTACTTGTAATTTCATTTCCATGTCAATCTCAATGTAATGGAAAAATATAAATGAATGTGTACATGTATTCCCTTTTATCTAGCAAGCTATCTTGTCATATAAACAACTGACATCCGTTTTGCAGGATAATACTCCTAAAACGGACACATCACATAGCATATAACATTTCCACATTCCCTAAGACTAAAATACGTAAGTCTTTTTGTAGGGAAGCAATCGGTCCCGTTACCCGTTTAAAGTCCAAAAGGGCATTAAGCCCACAGTCAGACATGGATAAAAGTGCCCAGCCTGATCCTACTCTTGTCTCTCGCGAGGAGTTCGAAAGATTAAGCTATCAAATTACAGAGTTGACTGTTATGTTCAAGGAACTACACCAATCTACTCGGGGTCCACAAATACCCCTCCACACAGAATCCTCTGCACATGGAGAAATCCGGGGCCAAACAATGCTTACTCAACCATAGTCATCCATACTAGGGGGCAGTGAGAGTAATGGCAAAAAGATGGAAACCCAGATACCTAAACCTTATTCCTATAAAGAAATAACAAATCTCAGGGATGATCGAGAAACTGGGGATATAAGAAAGAAAGTCCAACAAATGGAGGAGACCATCCGGTCAATCAAAGGGACTGGAAATTATGGGAGTGTCACCTATTCAGATCTCTGCATATTCCCAGGGGCTCGATACCCTAATAAATTCAAAGTCCTAGAGTTTGAAAAGTACAATGGGCCAGGCGATCCCCATATGCACCTAACAGTGTACATTGGCGAACTAGGGTCTTATGCTGAAGATGAAAGCCTCAGAATGCAACTTTTTCAAAAGAGTCTCACTAGAGAGGCTAAAGCCTGGTATGCCCGACTTGACAATTCCAGAATCCACAACTGGGAAGAATTGGCCCATGCCATTCTAAATCAATACAGTTTTCAGTCACAAATGGCGCCAGATCGATACCAAGTGACTAAAGTCAAAAAGCAAAGTACTGAATCTTTTTGAGAATATGCCCAAAGGTGGAGACATCTAGCAGCGCAAGTCATTCCATCAATGACAGAAACTAAGATGGTAATGACGTTTATTGACATCCAAGAGGCTCCGTACTATGAGAGGATCCTAGCAGGCATAGGGAAACCATTCTCAAAAATAATAAAACACGACAAAATGGCAGAGATGGGCATGAAGACAGACAAGATTAAAGATTTGCTGCCTTGGAAGTAGTCGCCAAGCATATATAGACTGGCAAGTATGCGAGCGATCCTAAGGGTGTACCCGATAAAGGCATTGAAGATGTATCCCTTGTTGTACAGGGGCAAGCTAAAAGACCAACATACAGTTCCCCCATTTGGAAAATGCAAGACAATATGCCATCTCAACAACAGGCTGTATTCAACCAATGCCTAGACAGGAAAAGAAAATTTGAAAGAACGAAAAATCGGGTAATCACTTCACTGGGCGATTCCCTTGAACATGTATTGGCGATATTAATGGATCACAAGAAAATTATTGAATAAGCCCCACCTATGGAACCATGGATCAAAAGATACAATCCAAACCAAAGATGTGCTTACCACTCAGGATCTCCAGGACACGATACACAAGATTGTTGGTCCTTAAAGCATAAAATTCAAAATCTGATCGAAAGTGGCAGTATTGTGGTCCAACAACCTGACCAACAAAATGTTAACACCAACCTTCCGGTACAACATGATACAGAGGAAGTAAACATGATCGGGTCAGGAAGCGCAGAAATGTATCCAATTTGTAAGTGCATACGAAGGACAGAAGAATACCCTCAAAGGCATAGATTAAATGTCAAAAAGTGGGAAAACTCGGAGGAGGGTATGATAGTAATGCAAAAATTAGAGACAATCCAGAATCAAGTAAATTTGATAGCTAAGCTGATAGTAAGCCTGTTAGAGTTTATGCCCTAGAGGCCAATTATTTGATATAATTGCATAACGCTTTGATATTATATTTGATTGAATAAATGAATGATTTTATTAAGGTTTTATTTACTGCGTTATATAAATATTAACATAATAAAAATCCTTAGAATATTGATACAAATTATATAGTTTCAAGTATGTGACTTGAACATGAGATTATATATTTACAATTAGTATCATTGTTCTTAAATGTCCCTAGTCGAGTATCATTGTTGATGGGACAACAATAATGCATTAAGACTAGTATGTGGATTGGATGATGACCAAATCTCATTGGTCATAAATATATGAAATATTAAGTCAATGCATAGGTACATGTTAGAGAATGATGTACTGGATAGACCCACCATGAGAATTCTATGTGGAGCATTATGCAAAGTGTCATTAGAAATTCTCATAGTGACAATGATGTAATGGTCCTCCGACCTGAAATCACTATATTTCTTCACAGGAATTTATGTACTTGATATAATCAAATGTCACCTTTAATAGGGTGGACTATAAAGGTGATTATTGGATACATCATGAATCGTGTGTGGAATATGAGTGATCTGGATGGAATTTAACCCTCCTATGTATTAGGGGTGATATCCATAGGCCTCTTAATTGAGTAGGACTATGAAATGCATGGCCATGCTTAAATAGTGATTTGTTTCATATAGTCTACTCATTGATCAAGAAAAACTCAGATTAAATTATGAAGAGTATGACACATTCCATGACTCGAGTTTAATCTAGGATATTAAGGTTAAAAGGATTAAATTATATTGAAACATTGGTCACTAAAAGGTTGCATCGAATCGTCGATCTTATTATTACTTGGGTAGCAGTGATGCATTACTAGATGCCGCTCACTGTTTATAATTTTATAATATGATTTTAAAATTATTGCCAACGTAATAATAACCTATAGGGTCACACGCATAGAACGTAATTAAAAGGGAATTAATTTAAATTATAAAGATTTAAATATGTCAATATGATTGATAGTATTTAAATTACGAATTTAAATTGATAGTATAATTTATATATAGGTATATTATTTAAGTAAGACTTAATTAAGATATATATATATATATATATATATATATATATATATATATAAATTTAGATTTTATTAAATTAGGTTTTGAATAATTCCTTTTAATCGCTATATATATGATATGTAGCATCCATTTTTAGGTATTATTCATTAACCAAAACCCTAGCCGCTCTTAGAGAGAGACTAGTGAGAAAATAGTTTCAGAAAATCCGCATCCTTGGTGGCTAGTACCGCGTTTCCTTCTTCTGCAGATCGTAGGATGATTCGTTTGAAGCGTTCGTGTGGATACCATAGAGACGTAGTCCATTTGAATTATGTTGGAGATTCGACCGCATCGATTCTAGCTTTAACAATCGGTATAATTTCTAACCTCTGAATTAATTGAATTTTTCGCATGGATCCTATTTTAAGGTTTCAGAATTGCCTTTAATTGGTTTATTTCCACTGCGTTTCTATGTCGAAACCCAACAGCGCCAACATCAGGATACGAGACAATCTTTCACTCAACTATCAGAAGGCCAAGAAAAGGGGGATGATAAAATTTCTAGAAGATCTCGCCAACGGAAAAATCGCTTGGGGGAATGCGAACTATCAAAGAAGAAAGATCAAAAAACCTCCACAAGAGTCCGAAAATTCACCCCTTTGAACAAATCAAATGAAGAAATGCTACACGTTCTGATAAGCGAAGGAAATATTACTGAGTTGCTACCTCCTATAAATCCCAAGATAAAGAGTTATGATTCCACCAAGATATGTCTCTACCCTTCTAACTCACTTGGACATACGACTGAGGAATGCTGGTCTTTGCGACATAAAATCCAGGATCTCATTGAAAATGGAGAGTTGGAGATAGAATTTCCCATGACCAAAAAAGGCAAAAAAGAAATAAAAAGCTTAAGATGTCCACTCGAGACAGACAGTTCAAATGAGGTGAAGGCTATGAGCGATAATCCTGGCAGAACACAAGATAGAATGACCCTAATACAGGAAGTGACAGAGGAGACAAGGGAATCCCCAAAGCAGATTCCTCCGCTAACATCCAATATCCTGTGGTCCAAAGGTAGCAACCACATTCCAGATCTTATAACCTTGGATGATGCAGAGGAAATACTAATCCTTTCCAAGGAAGAAAAAGCTAAAAAGGAAAGTTCCTTGCAAGAAATGCGACAACAGGTCGAGGGAGATTTCATGGTTGAATCCTCTCAAGCCCAAGAAAAGGCGGAGGAACAAATGAAGGAAAATGTGGTGAGGTTATCGGGGAAACCAACTCATTAAAAAATAAGGAGTTCATACCTTTTTGCTATGCATCCAGTTCAAGCGTCCTTGAGGAATGTAATAAATCAGGAGGCGATCAAGTTATGGCCATAAGTGAAGACATTCAGAACCAAGACGTAACCTCTATCGCGAGCTTTGAAGGCAACATAACCATTGACAACTGGACTATCAAGCCTCAACTAGCCAAGAAGATGTAGATCTAGGGGATAAAGTTGCGAGTTCCAGAAGATGTTGGGACGGTTTCACTTTCTTCGTATTAAGCCTTTTATTTTCCATGCATATAAATAAAAAAAGAAAAAATAAAGAAAAAAGAAGAAAGAAAAGAAAAAAGAAAGGAAAAAGAGAAAAATACAAAAAAGGAAAAAAAGAGAGAAAAAAGAAAAAAAAATCAAATCAGTCACGTTTCAGCTCATCAAGTCTGAACTACAAAAGACCTGATCTTCCCTCATCAATGGGAGTATGTAGGCAGTCATTTATGGTGAGATCAAACCAAACAAAAATCCAAACAAACACTTCTCAAACAGTCACTTCTCAAACCGTTTATTTTATCAAGCAAGAACTACGTTGACCTGATCTCCCACATAAACAGGAGTACGTAGGCATCCATTAGTGGTGCGGTCTGACACTCAAAAGAAACATCCAAACCCAAACAACCCTCCAAGTCAGTGACCCATGTCGAAAAGACCCAACAACACTTCAATGTCATTCCATCGAATCTGGCACAAATCCCAGAAAGGAAGAAACAACGATACATTAAGAAAACCAGCAACAAGGACCTTCAAAGAGTCGACACCCTTAATCACAAGTCTTCAACAAATCAGAAGAAAACCATCAATGCCGATTGCGAGAACTAGTCAAGAACAATGATTGAGGGCATCAAAGTCCAAATCCACTACATGTTCACCATCTGGTACAGAAGTAAAAGACTCTTGCGATCTCAGCGTCTTATCAGCTCATCTGTCAAAGTAACTATCCCAGACAACAAGCAAGGTTGGGGCAATTTCAAAATTGGCGACAATCCGATATTGGAACTCTTACAACAAGACTGGGGCAATCTCAAGAACATCGACAACTCAACACTGGGCATTTATCCACCATCCTAAAGAGGAAAATGCGCTAGTCAGCACAATCAGCATGGTACATCATCATCAGAGCTTCCCTCACATCATCTCACTAGCGATTCGGATATTACTCAATTGCGACTTCATCAACAAAGAGAGTTTCTCGTATGAACCCTCAGCATCAAAATATTAAAGGACTGGGGCATTGTCCAAATTCCAATAAATGGAAGGAGCTTAATGCAGGATCAAGTGTCTCAGTAAAAGCAAGGGGAGAACAGTTAAAAAAAATTATAGCGACTTTAGCTTGCCCCTACAAAAGAAGGGGAAAATTATCAAGAAAGTCATTAACTCAAAAGTAGGAGCCCAATGACAAAAGGTCTAGCAAATGAAATCCTCATCATCAAATGTGTCAACCGGCGTCAAATTCTCATAAGTCGAGACCTCTGCACCGAAGTTCAAATCTGGGCAGCGAAAGAATGAGTTGCCCCCCTCTAAGGATGTTAGCAGCATTCAGGTCATCAGTTCAGCAGGATTACGAATCAAACGCTCAAGGAAATGGGGCAAAAGTACCCAACAGCGAAAGGAGACTCTAATTTACCTCAAAAAGGGTGAGGTAAAATTCTACTCCGTACAATTTATAATCTGCATCAACCTAGGACATCAGACTCCTAAGGAAATCTTGAGCATTACATCATGCATGATCTACACATGTGCAAAGGTGCTACATCAACGTACATCTCTATTAAGACAGAGTCTGGTGAAGCAAACCTTTGAATATTACTTCAGCGAAGGTATCGGAGGATCCGGTATTCTAAACTATTAGCATCAATTCAGCACAATATCAAGACAATTTAGCGATGAAAGCTTTGTATACCACTATTCGAGTGGGAACTGAAACAGGTTAGCAATGACAGCGTATTCAACTACTAGCAGGGTAGGATCCGTTGTCAAAATACCATCAGGGTAGGCACCATTGTAAACTACTAGCGTATACATCGGGAAGATTTGGTGATTTCAGAACGTCATCTCGATTTCCCTTCATCAAACAAGCATCGGCGACACCGACAAAAAGATAAATTGTTGGAGTCAACACAAGTATAGGCATCAGCAATGATCAATAAAGGTAAAGCGATCTGCGAAAACATTTTAACATTCATCATAATATTCATTACATTGCAATTTATGATTTGTGATTTGCAATTTGCGATATACGAAATGCGATGTGCGAGTTGCGAAGTGCGATTGGCCAAATGCAAAAAGTAAAGTGCGAAATACGATGTGTTATTTGCGAGCTGCGATTTGCGAAAACATTTTAACATTCATCATAACATTAATAACATTGTGATTTGCATCATTGAAAATACCTTATCATATTTCAAGTGTCTACTAATCTTTATCATGTTCATTCCATTGCATTGCATGAACATGATAAAGAGGGGCATCTATAGACACTCACATTTTTTTTCCTATTACTAACTATACAGGAGGCCAAAAGTGTCTTTTTCACACTCCAGAGGTAACCCTGGAGGACCACAACATGAAGCCAACCTCAGAGATAATCCTGAGGACATTCAGAGTCAATAGCATGACAACCTCAGAGATAACCTTGAGAAAAGACTGCTTCAATTGCGCGAACACCGGAGATAACCCCAGGAGGGGCAAAATGGTCATTTTTCTAACTCAACTTCACTTCAAATCAAATTCACTCATTTCAACTCAAATTGCTTCAAAAGAAGTCCCACAAGAACCATATCTTAACTTCAGAGCGCAAACTACGCAAAACAGCTCATCGAATTTCTTGACAGAAACCTAAAAATGCTATTTTGGTCATGGACCCATCTTCCTAGAATAAAAAAGGACAAATCCTATGTCATTGTGTAGCTCTCGGAAAGAGCTTTCCAGAATGGTATGGCATGCTTACATTAGACTCTGGGATTAAAAGTTATGAAGGACCGAGCGAACATCGTGTTGTCCGAGTGTAGGTATTTTGACACAGCGGGACCTATATTGTTGAGCATTTTGTGCATCCCAGGAATTCGTAGGTAGACCTGTGCCACCCCCCTCTATATATAGAGGGCTTGGGGTGGCCTTATTTGGAAGAGAAATAGCGAGAAACCCTGTCCAATTTGTTCTGTGCACACTATAAACTGAGTGTTTTCTTATTTCAAACACTTTTGAGCTTATATTATGTCATATTTCTACCAGCGGGAGCCTAGTGTTCATCCATTTAAAGTTATTGAAGTCTTCTTTGGCAGTCCACTGTAAGTCTTCTCACACACTTTAAAGCCTTTATCTTCATTTTTGCACACATTATTCTTCACGTTGAGAGTCATGTTGCGTGTGTAAGCCCTGACTTCGGTCTGTGGTTTCATTTCAGTATATATATATATATATATATATATATATATATATATATATATATATATATATATATATATATATATATATATACTTATATATATTTTATATATGGACTAACATTATCGAGTTATACCTCGATTGAGCCTAGACTTCGATCTGGAGCGTTTACTTGCTTATATATATTTATATATATATCTGTTCGATGAGCCTAGACTTACATATATATATATATATATATATATATATATATATATATATATATATACAGAAAGGATCAAGAGTAGAATTCTTAAATAGCAGAATGCCTTAAATAATAGAATTTTATCAAAACGACGTAGTTTTGATAAGACGCGGTGGCATTTTTGTAAATACGTGGTGGCATGGTATTTACAAAAATGCCACCACATCTTATCAAAACTACGTCCACTACTACAAAACAGTAAATAGACAACGCGGAAAAAACGTTGTGGTTTCTGTCAGAAAAACGTAGTGGTTAAGGGTGTTGTCTATTTGACACTCTTACACAACGTTTTTAAAACGTTGTAGTTAAGCACAATACACAACGTTTTTTAGAAAAAAACGTTGCAGATTTGTCTTCCAAAAATTAGCAGATGCTTAAAAACGTTGTAGAATGTATGATTCCACAACGTTTTTTGGTAAAAACGTTGTTGTTTAGTATATCAGACAACGTTTTTAACCAATTTATACAACATTTTAAAAACGTTGTAGATAAAGAAAAAAAATAAAAAAAAATTATAATTCACCTATATTACCAATGCACCTGCAATATGCTAATGCCATGATATATAGCTAAAAAGTCTAAATTATCATTTAAATTTAAAACCAAAATGTATCAACCATTTAAAATACATCCCAATAATATCATTCATTTACAGTTTCAAATATCTCAAGCATTGATTATGAAACAACATGATTTAAAAAATACAAGTGAAACTAAATTTCACTTTGTCCAGGTTTCACTCCATTGGTCAGATCTGAGAACTCAAACATCGAATCTAGAGCTCTCACCACCTGCGAAGGGGAGTAAAATTGGGAAAATAATTTAAGACACCTCATAGATTAAAGAAAAGAAGACGTGGTCGGAAAGCTTCAAGCAGAATGCTTAAAAAACTGTACCTGGCTCATTCGTGGCCTCTTTGTATCCAAATGACGGACACAAGCTGCGGCTGCTTCAATCATCCGGAACATCTCATGTTCAACAAAGTTCTTTTCTTGCTTCGGATCTACCAACTCTTCAAAGTCTTACTTGTCGAGGGCTTGTGTAAGTACAGGTTGAGCCTGCACGATATGTTTGCCACTTTTTTGCTTCATACAATTTGTTCTATGCTTGTACTATCTCATCAATATTGAATCCCAAGCCTGCAATCACAATAAATAGCCAGAGATGTCAAGCATCTTAAATTCACAGATTGAGATTAGTGATCAAAGTGAAGCATTCAATCATCTGAATTTCCCTTTGAAGCCAGTCCAATTACACAAAGTAGAGAACGATCACGGCGTGGGGAAGTAGATCGCTTTTCACCAGTAGATGTCCAGTCATAGCATATTCAGGGGCTACATACCTATATAACAGTTTAATTCCATCTCAGCACCAAGTTTATCTCAAATAACCATACATTTGATAGAGAGTAACCAAATTACTTCCTTTCCAGCTTCTTTTAATGCCACTTTTAATCTTAGGACAAATAACAAAGTTGAATAGGGGACTGACCCAAATGTACCCATAACACGTGTAGAAAGGTAATTTACTCTGCCTTCAGGTGCCTGTTTTGCAAGGCCAAAATCAGCAACTTTAGTGCGAAAATCGTTCTCAAGCAAGATATTTGATGCCTTAAAATTTCTGTGGATAACACATGGCTGTGAATCTTCGTGCAGGTAAGCAAGGCCACGTGCAGCATTAAGGGCAATCTTCATTCTGGTATCCCAATCGAGAGGACAGTTTAGTCCAAACGGACCTGCAGCGAGATAGGGCAATTATTAACATAGCTTTTGGTCAGGATACAAGTCGATGGTTAGTAAAAGTAAACCTTCTCAGGAGAACCATATGCAATTATATCAAGAGCTTCATTCCAGTCAGTCTGCCAATATAAAAAGAGCATCATTTAGAAGCCAAATAAACCTAGTTCACTGGCCTTTTCCTTTTCAAATGTTTCAAAGTACTGATATATGATTGTAACTGCAAGCAGAATTCCAGTCCCTGAGCCAAATACTCCCATTAAGTCTGCCAATACCGTCAATGCACCAATACAGATTCCCCCAAAGGCAGCTGGAGTGGGTATGCAGCGGTTAAGTTCCTTCTGTAAGTTTGAATCACGATGCCCAGGCATTACCATTTGTTGCTGCTGAAGAAGTATCAACAAAATTTTAGAAAATCAAAATTTAGATGATAATCTGTGATATAAAATGAAAGAATCTGTGGACGCGGTCTAGTTATGCATCATTACAGAGGCCAAATTCACAAGATTGTGCAATTTCATGGATATATTTAAATTCTAAGTATCATTTCCAAGTAAATCAGTGAAAGCTTCGAATTTAATATACACATACATGACCACCATATCTCCCAACAACACTCTATATCTCAATAACTCACTAGGAATAACCCCAGAAGGCCTAGCCAAACATAAAAACTGAAGTTCAGGAGGCTAAAATTTCAACCTCTATACTTCTAGTGCCAAACAAATTCTTAAATTAACCAGCCATGTGTACAAAAAATTGAGCAAAGAACTTCTCCAATTTTTGGAATCCGTGTATGTTCAAAGATGTGATCGATTTTAGTGAACCAGCGCTCAAGTTCCTCGACATTTAGCTTAAATTCTAAAATAAACAAATAGAAACAAATGAAAATTAAATATATAATAAAGCATTGCTACAACAAACTAAGAAACAAGAAAACTAAGGCAGAAAGAGAAGATTAACCATAAATTTATATACCTTGGTTTCCCTTCCCCTCAAATCCTATGAAAATGAAATTCACAGGGACTGGAACGTACATGAATTCAACTTCCAAAAGCTTTAGATAATTTGCAACATTGACTAAAGTACAAGAGAAATTTGTTATATATTAGTCATACAATTTTCAACATTGACTAAAGTGCAACGAATACACAGCTATAACAAAAGTAAATTACATAAGAATATAAAATGCAAATTCAGAAGGGTTTAAGTGTCAAACAAACTTTCCATACCATCGCAGGAGGAACCGGAGATCCAGATGTTTGGTTTGCGGCCGAGGAAAGAGCACTAGTTGGAGAAGTTACAGAGGAGTTTGCGGCGGAATCGACGGAGGACGGCGGGGTCGAGAGAGTCGATGTTGTCAGGAGGAGGGGAGAGGCGCATCTGGGCGTTGGCCAGATAGAGGACAAGATATTCCCACTGATTGCGGACGTTATCGGCTTAGAAACCGAAGAATGAGCCAATCCAGTCGAGGAGGTCCATGTGGGACGGACCATTGGGTGAAGGGGGGAAACCGAAGAATGAGCCGAGCCATTTTTCTGTTGTTATTGTCTTCAAAAAATATTGAAGAAGACGGACCAAAATGTCAACTGAAGAAGGCCTTTAGATTCGCCATTCTTCTTGACATCGCTATGTTTCTTTCCTATTTTTCATGTGAACCAGAAAAAGAAGAGAAAAAGAGAGATTTACGAGCTAGGGTTTGAGGACTTCGAAAAGAAGAAGGGAACAAATGAAGACCTCCGTGTTTTTTTTTCTTACCCGACTCCCAGCACATACCTCCGTCTTTTTCTAAAAGATAACGTTTTGTTTAAATTTTTTTTTATAATCTTAAATAGATAACGTTTTTGTATATATATCTACAACGTTTTTTTTAAAAACGTTGTAGAAAAAAATACCACAACGTTTTTATAAAAAACGTTGTATATTAAGTGTTGTCTATTATGTACTTTGTACTGGTGGTCGTTTTGATAAAGTTCTATTATTTAAGAGAGTTCTACTACTTAAGAGGTCTACTCTTGATCCTGTCTGTATATATATATATATATATATTTATATATATCAACTTTTGTCAGACTTTATTCGATGAGCCTGGATTTTACATCCGGTGCGTTTACGGCTAATATATATATATATATTTATATTTAATCCCGCCTGGAGTTTACTTCGTGGCGGTTGTTGGGTAAAATCTAATTACGCACAACACGCAAGTATACGTGGTCAACAAGTAATAAAGTGAAAGTAGAGTATCGTTCCCACGAGGAATTGTGTAATAAAAATCACCAAGTACTAACCAGTAACCAACTCAATCTTATTTAAACGAATGAATTTCAAATTATATAAATAAACTAATTCTAATTACCACTAGTTAAATTAAGATTACGGAGATTTAAAATCACAACTTCACTTATTTGTTCATTTAAGTTAACACACTTCTCATCAATTATTCTCTATCCTGAATTGTTAATCAAGAACACTAAAGCAGATAAAACCACCTCTCGATGCATAATACACATACTTACTTAAATCCACAAATGATAGAATTAAGCAACACATCCTAATTAATTAATCCACTATATCTCTATGTGAATTACAATTAAAAAGGATTTAAAGCACTAGTTCTATATAATATTACATATGGCGTAAAGGCATATCTTTATCCTAAACACAAATCATGAATTCCATCTATACAGAAATCACAAACACATGCTATCATGATCAGATCTAAATCTAAACTTCATCTCTCGAGTTCATATAGATTATCACGGTAATTGTTAGCTAGGCAATTAAGCAATTAAGTCCAAATCACAATAGACAATCCTCACGATAGAACATAATAATTGATAGTGAAACATATTAAAATAAACTACACAATAAGATCCATTGTAATCTCAAACAAAGAATTAGTTCATGATTATTGAATTAAAACTAAGAATCCACAATTGAATAAACAATAAAAGACAAAGATAGAAGAAGATGAGAAGATATAATCTATTGTCTGTAGATTTGATTCTCCCTCCTTTCTCCTACTTTGAATCTTCAATGGTCTCCAAGTTGCTCCAATCTCAAAATTTCATAAGAACTAGGGTTTTGATATAATTTACTCTAATATAATCTAATGGAATCCTTTCTCTAATCTAATCTCCCCTCTAATCCTTGTGATTCTCCTCCTTTTATATGTCTCTTTACATGTCTTTAAGTCCTCTTGGAAGTTCTTGAGTCAACCGGATCGAAACAATCATTCCCGGACTCAAATTGGACCAAATTTCGTCTTTTCTGCCCGGCAGCAGTTTATACTTGTAAAGGACCCGCCCCGGTGGGCTACGGGCCTGTTTTGAAACTGATATGTCCGCCCCGACGGGGGTACCTTTTCTGCTTTGACGTCCTTTGGAAAACGGACATAACTTTTGATCTGGGATGAGTTACGAGGCCTTCCACCTATCAAATCGATGATATTGACGAGATCTACAACTTTCAGTCTCTAAGATTTTAAAAATAATGGAGGGATGAAAGTTGAAATTGGGCTGGAAGTGACTGCTATGCAAATGGCCACCCAAAATAGTGACGTTCGACGTCCGTTGGTACAAAGATCATAACTCTTGTATCCGAACTCCGATTGGAATGATTCAAAATGTTCCGGAAAGCTAAGAAGAAGCTCTACAATATAATCCAAGTTCCAAGCCAAGAACATGAAATAAACACGAAAGCCCAAATGAAGTCCGGATTGCTTTTCTTTGCGCTTTCATACCAATTCTTTGTGATATCAGCTCCCAAGCATATAATCTACAAAACGAACACAAAATGCATGAAAAGTAACTAAGAAACATGAGGTTAAGCAACTAATTCAAGTAACAAATACCGGATAAGTAGGTATAAAACCTACTTATCAAATACCCCAAAACTTAAACCTTTGCTTGTCCTCAAGCAAAAACACAAAACAATAATGCTATGCAATGCAACTAATCTACATGCCTACGAATCCAATAGTAATGACAGAAACAAGTCTATTGAACCGGCCTTAGAGAAATCAAGTAAACATGATAATACATCATATCAAAAAAAATCATTAAATTCCCAATCAATCATCAAATCTTAGTCTGTTATCACTAATATAGTGTGTGTGTGCTCCACAACAATGTTAATTGATATAAAATCAAATTTAACACATAACAAGTCTCTTCGAAGGCATCATACAATGTAAACTCAAGAATTCTAAAAACAAGCTAGATCCAACTAAAATCAAAATATTACCAATATCGAGGGTCAACATGGGATACTTATGTTTTATTTTTCATTTACGGGGGCTTTTTGCTCTTATTTCCCGTTTTATTCATTTTTTTCTTTTGGTTTATATACACATAGCCATACAATGTCTTATTCCCTTAGGCTTTTCAATGCTACCTTAACGAGCTTTCGACCAACGACTTCCAGACCATCAAGACCTTAGGGCGCTAGGTGTAAAGACAATCCCCTCGGGATTACTTACTCAAGTAACAAAGGCCACAAAACTAGACAAGCACGCCACGGTGTTTATTCATTTTTTCCCTTTTTTTCTTTTTATAGCTTCTATACCCCAAATATTCCCCCAAACTTAGGTTCTTGTCTAACTTTATCCATCACTACTTATTCTTGTCATTCTTTCATTCAAACTAGCATTGTCCTTTAGATTCCCATTATGTATCAACTTAAACTCAATCAATCAACAAGTTGTTTTTACTGTGTTATCCTTATTATACCAGTTTCAAACAAAAAAACTCAATTCAGAATAAGAAATCACATCAAAGCTCTAATAGTCAGTACTATACTTGTCTACCTAATTCCAATCTCATCATTGGCCAAAATAAACTTAAAATATCTAACAACTAAATTCATGCAAATGAACATAGTACTAACTAATTTTTTTGACTTTTTTTTATAGACATAAATAAAAACTATTTACAACTACTTTACTATGCAAACTATTATGCACTTACACTACATGAATGCAAACATATAATAGTCCTAACCTAAACAAACATGACAACTTATGCAAAACTAAAACAACTACATTAAACATGCAAAACTAAACTAATTAACTTCCCCAAACTTAATAATTACAATGTCCTCATTGTAAAATAAAGCATGAAGTGGACAAGGACTTCCCTATAATCATTTAAGTTTGTGGTGATGGTGGCGTTAGCGACGACTATCATTTTCCTATCCATTGAACCTCCAATACCTACAATGAAGAGAGACAACATGGATTAGATTATAAGAGAACTTAATAAGCAAATTAACTCCTAAATTTTTGACAAACTAACAACACTAATTAAACTAGTAAAACATATAAATATAAAAATTCATGGGTTGCCTCCCAGTCAGCGCTTGATTTACAGTCTTTCAGCCTGACTTTGTCTGGTTAACGCTATCCAATTCCTCTTCGAAAGTTGAGGAACCCTCCATCCATAGGAAATAATGTAGCTTTTGGTAGGTTCCAATTTGTGATAGCCATTGTATTAAAGTCACCTAGCATGCTTTGTTTAGATAAGATCACATTCAAGAACGTCCAACATCTAGGTGTTTTCTCCATTGTGTTTGCAAATAGATTCTGGCATTGAAGCTTGTCAGACACAACAATATCTTCTTCTATCTTCTCCAGCTCATCATGCCATGGCTTCGAAGTTGTACTCGCTTTTACGTCACAAGGAGTATTGACAATGACATGACTACCTAGCGGACAAGGTTTTGCAAATCTAACCGAATCCTTGAACTTTGGTGGAGAAGGCACTTGAGGCATTAATAACATCTGCTCATCCTCGTTAGTACACATAGTTAGTTCTTCACCGACCTTATTTTTATTATCCCCACTTGTCTCCTCTTTTTCAACATCACGTGGCTCATCCAGTTGTAGATTTGGCCCGGGCACTGCATCAATCTCGGAATCCTCGTTATAACACTAAATGTTTTGAGGACAGTTGTTCAGGGCTTTGAGCATTTGATCCATCTGGTTCTGCAGATTTTGAATTGATATCTCTTGATTCTGAATTGACCGCTCTTGATTAATCCCCCCCTCTTCATTTGATGCTATGAACTTGGACAATAATTCCCCCAGCCTTGAATTTTCTGTTTCAGTCTCGGAAGCCATGTATTGAAGACCATTGATTGAGGTAGTGACGAGTTGTTCCATCCGATTATTGAAATTTTGGGTTGACAGATCTTGGTTAATCCTCATCTCCTCTAGGTTTGATATGCCCTTCAATATTACTTCCCTCAGATTTGGCTTTTCTTTTTGTGGCAATGGAGGTGGACATGAAAATTTTGGTGTGTATGATGGCTTTGGAGCGTAGTATTGGTAATCATAAATGTAGCTCCATGACGAATCCGGGTGATACCCCCAAACTTGATGATAATTAGCTTATGTATAATCATTGAGGTATTCACCACCGTGTTGTCCCGGCTGAAAACTAACGATGCATTGATGACTCGAATGATTACCAGCACAATAATTACAATTAACTGCTATCCTTCGATTACGTTGGACTGCAACAACGTCCAACCTCCTCGAAAGTGTCTCAAGCTGCGTTGATAATGCAGAAAATGCATTGAGATCATCCATCCTAGCTCCCCTTGGCTGAGTCATTCTCGTATACGACAATTGATAATTAAATTCTGCCATGGTACGTGAAAATAAAGAAAAATAGGAAGAGAATTAAATTAAAAAAAATATTTAAATTAAGACTAATTTGATTAAAGCTAATATTGGCAAAAATATATTAACTAATTCTCTGGCAGCGGCGCCAAAAACTTGTTGGGTAAAATTTAATTACGCACACCACGCAAGTATACGTGGTCAACAAGTAATAAAGTGAAAGTAGAGTATCGTTCCCATGAGGAATTGTGTAATAAAAATCACCAAGTACTAACACGTAAACAACTCAATCTTATTTAAACGAAGGAATTTCAAATTATATAAATAAACTAATTCTAATTACCACTAGTTAAATTAAGATTATGGAGATTTAAAATTACAACTTCACTTATTTCTTCATTTAAGTTAACACACTTCTCATCAATTATTCTCTATCCTGAATTTTTAATTAAGAACACTAAAGCAGATAAAACCACCTCTCGATGCATAATACTCATACTTACTTAAATCCACAGATGATATAATTAAGCAAGACATCCTAATTAACTAATCCACTATATCTCTATGTGAATTACAATTAAAAAGGATTTAAAGCACAAGTTCTCTATAATATTACATATGGCGTAAATCCATATCTCTATCCTAAACACAAATCATGAATTCCATCTATGCAGAAATCACTAACACATGCTATCATGATCAGATCTAAATCTAAACTTCATCTCTCGAGTTCATATAGATTATCACAGTAATTGTTAGCTAGGCAATTAAGCAATTAAGTCCAAATCATAATAGACAATCCTCATGATAAAACATAATAATTGATAGCGAAACATATTAAAATAAATTACACAATAAGATCCATTGTAATCTCAAACAAAGAATTAGTTCATGATTATTGAATTAAAACTAAGAATCCACAATTGAATAAACAATAAAAGACAAAGATAGAAGAAGATGAGAAGATATAATCTATTGTCTGTAGATTTGATGCTCCCTCCTTTCTCCTACTTTGAATCTTCAATGGTCTCCAAGTTGCTTCAATCCCAAATCTCATAAGAACTAGGGTTTTAATATAATTTACTCTAATATAATCTAATGGAATCCTTTCTCTAATCTAATAGCCCCTCTAATCCTTGTGATTCTCCTTCTTTTATATGCCTCTTTACATGTCTTTAAGTCCTCTTGGAAGTCCTTGAGTCAATCGGATTGAAACAATCCTTCCCGGACTCAAATTGGACCAAAATTCATATTTTTTGCCATACCCCCGCCCCGGCAAGGGTTTATGCTTGTAAAGGGACCGGCCCGGCGGGGGTACCTTTTCTGCTCTGACGTCTTTTGGGAAAATGGCCATAACCTTTGATCTGGGATGAGTTACGAGGCCTACCACCTATCAAATCGAAGATATCGACGATATCTAAAACTTTCAATTTTTAAAATTTTTGAAATAACTGACGGATTAAGGTCGAAATTGGGCTGGAAGTGACTACTATGTAAATGGCTACCCAAAAACAGTGATGTTCGACGTCCAATGGTACAAAGATCATAACTCTTGCATCCGAACTCCGATTGGAATGATTCAAGATATTCCAGAAAGCTAAGAAGAAGCTCTACAATATAATCCAAGTTCCAAGCCAAGAACATGAAATAAACATGAAAGCTCAAATGAAGTTCGAATTGCTTTTCTTTGCGCTTTTATACCAATTCTTTATGATTTCAGCTCCCAAGCATATAATCTACAAAACGAACACAAAATGCATGAAAAGTAACTAAGAAAATGAGATTAAGCAACTAATTCAAGTAACAAATACCGGATAAGTA
Source organism: Panax japonicus (assembly GCA_020205505.1). NCBI lineage: Eukaryota > Viridiplantae > Streptophyta > Magnoliopsida > Apiales > Araliaceae > Panax > Panax japonicus. The sequence goes on from JAINUV010001135.1 coordinate 88,063, forward strand.
GGTATAAACCTACTTTATCAATCGTCTTTACATCTTTATTTACTTTTCGTCGCGCCTGGAGTTTACTCCGTGGCGGTTGATTGCTTTTATAGCTTTATTTACATTTCTGATCCCTCATAGAGGTGCTTCGTGGTGGCTGATCATGTCTGTATATATATATATATATATATTTATAGCTTATATATATATACATGCTTACTTCTTTTTAATCAATTGCGGCATCATGTGAGCATAGGAATCATGTGGTCATAGATTTAGTCTACTGGATATAGATTTGGTTCCCGTGATGGACATTTTCTTCTGAAAGCAGCTTGTAAATTTATCCACGGTGTTTAGATTTCCTCAAATGGTTTTCATGTCCACAAGGAGTTCGACACTGCTTTGTGCATTATTTTCTCGAAGATGTTTTGCATCTCGAAAATTAAAAGCAATCTAGCCGAACACTTGATAAAAATGGGAGTGTAAAAGGCCTCAATTACTATTGAGCACAAGGGTTTAAAAAACCTCTTTTATAAAACATCACTGCCTTATCTTATTTAAAACTGAATTTTTACACAAATTTAAACCTTGTGTATATAGGTGCGAACAAGGCCTCACACTACTTCCAAATAACAGCACATTGACCCACACACACACACACACATTCATATAACAATTTCTTGAAAAGTGACGGTCACCGTGGTAACACAGATGTCGGTGGGTGCCTAATACCTTCCCTCCGCATAATCAAGCCCCCGGACCTTAATGAATCTCGGTTGTGTTGGTACAACCATATAAAAAACCAACTGGTGACTCTTAATAGTCCATCGTCGACATTATACATGTCGAACCTTTTTCACTTATTTTTTCAAACAAATCTCACCTAACATGAGAACACCAAAGAATAAGTAACAAAAAGGGACAAATAAAAATCCCGACGTCGACATATATCATTCTTAATTTTTACTCCACAATTAGTTATCATGTTGACAATTTGGACATTCTTGAACTCTGGATAAATTGAGTTATAAATCTTTAATATTTATCCTTGATCTCACTTGATTGATTTCTTATATCATTGTCTTCATCCTCATGCTTATATTGTGGTGAAAGTCATCTATGGCCCGTAGTGCATAGATGGACTGTTGATTGGTATAATTATGACTATAAATTTTGTATTGGTATAATCATGACCTGTAATGTTACAAACAAATAATGTGCTGAAAGTCCTACTTGGTCCTTAGTGTGACGCCCCCAAAATAGATATACATCACTCATTCTGAGTTGCCAAATACATGGTACATAAATCAAATACAAACTTCTTTTATAAAATACGACAACATCGTAGCTTAGAGTTTTTACATGAATATTGTCTCATAGACAGTATTCAAACTCAAATGAAGTCCTCATTACATTTATTATCAAACAATTTCATAGAATAGTGAGGACTACTATAGCCACAATCTAGGACCGTTACTCTGTTCCCCGACTAGTCCCGGCTACGTTCTCATTTCCTGAAGAGAACAATAAAAGTAAAAGGGTGAGCTTAACTAGCCCAGTAAGAAATATTATGACTATGATAATGCAGGATAAATTATCGTTAGCTTTCAATAGTGTTAAACTGATAAAATACAATAAACATCAAGTTTAACTGCAGCGGAACAGTCAATCCATTAGAAGAGTCAAGTAGAGCATGATATCTACTATCTTCTATGATTCAAAATTTTTTTCATCAACTCTATCGCTGAGACTCTGCTTAATAAATAAATCACATCATCGAATCATCCCTGCACTACGGGCCAAATAAATTCATGTAATCATCAATGGTCATGATCAAATCAACAACTGTCCATCAATGCACTACGGGCCAATGAAGACTTTTACCACATCATTTGTAATATTACGGTCATGATTATACCGAATAATCCCTGGTCATAATCATACCAATCAATAGTACATCTATGCACGTAAGCTACATAGGACCTTTATCACAATATAAGCATGAGAATGATGACAATGATATAAGAATTCAATTAAAAGAAAGAAAAGGAGAAATTTTTAAAGATTTAAAATTTAATTTATTCATAATTCAATAATGTCCAAATGGTCAACATGATACTGCTTTGTGGAGTAAAATTCAAGAATAATATTGTATCAAAAATGATTTGGACCGAAAAGAAATTAATTTTTTTTATCATGAATAATACCCTAGGTGAATAGTACATGAGTGAATAGTACCCCATAAATAGTAACTCTGTATGAAAAGTACCCCAAATCCTTGGGTGAATAATATTTGAGTGAATAGTAATCGAGTGAATAGTAACACGTGAATAGTATCCCGGGTGAAAATATTGATACTTAATAGGAAAGTTTAGATCAATATTCCAATGAAACGATACTGGATGAAGCGCAAAACTCAAGGATATTCCACTAATTTCAGGAATTATAGAAGCAATACTTACCATAGTAAGTTTAGATTTAAGAATATGAAAAGAAATAATATACGAAACTAAAATTGAATTTTCATCTGTCATGCGGTAGTCCGCGTAAACAGACCATTTCCACAATTTAATAACAATTGAATACGAAGGGTTATTGACCAGGCATGCGGTAGTCCGCGTAGATAGGTTATTCCCACAGAATAATAAAGAATGGAATAACAAAAGATTTCACCATGCATGTGGTAGTCCGCGTAGACAGGTTATTCCTATAGAATAATAAAGAATGAAATAACAACCCTTACGAGTATTAAAATAAAATAACTCTCTTCATGAATACGAAAGAAATAATACCCTTACCTTAATAGAAGATTGAATACTGAAGTAGGGTAGTAACAGAGTACTCTTCTTCTTGCTCTCTATAGTTTTAGTGAATTCGTAAGAAATAATGAAGGAATGAGCTTCTATTTATAGGAAAAATGATTGAATAGTAACTAATTCATGAACGACCCAGATTAATTCACTTTTAAACGGACGGTCCATATTGATTTACTATTAAAACTTAAAACAACGATCCATACTGATTTACTATTAAAACTTTAAACCAACGATCCATGTTGATTTACTATTATAACTTCAGCCAACAGTCTGAAAAATTAGCACATCTCCTCATGGAATAATAAGACAAACTTATAACAAATGCCTCATAACAAACCCCTCTATTTATATCACAAATTGAATACATATTTACCAAAAATCACTTATATTTAATAAACACATTTTTAATCTATTAACAATTATTCATCGTTAATCTTATAACTCACAATATTTAAAAACCAGATCATTCCCAGGAAAGATGGGGCTTTCTGATAAGGATTTCTCCCTATTGGCGCACAATTAGGTGACCAAACCTCTTCTCGACAGAACTTTCTAGACATCATCAATATTGTAAATAATAATATGAATAACTTTGTCGTCTCAATTATTGATTTAGTAATATAAAATATTATGCAGGTGATACTGTGACAATAATTGAATCAAATAACGTGAGATACTATGTAATAATTACTGTAGCAATAATTGAGTGACTTCTCACGTAAGCATCAATAATCAATACCGTGTGCTACTATGCAACCACGCGTATTACTGTTCTTTTACCACCGAGTATTTTAACAGTTTAACGGTAAAACTTTCGCTGTTATTTTTATACAAAGATAATTCTGTTGTTTTCTAATTACGACAATACTTCCATTGCGGGGTCCACTAATGATTGTGCCGTCGTATAAAAATTCCATGTTAAAACGAATATTCCCCGACCAATCGAATATTTTATAACCACTTGGTTACTTTGCAAAATTTGTAAATATTACCCACAACTATAACATTATATCAAATCCATGCCATAATATTCAAAAATATAATTCGAGAAAAATTAATCTTTATTCATAAAAGTTGGGGTCTTACAACCTCCCCTTTTTATAAAATTTTGTCCTCGATATTAGGGTGCGTACCTAGTATATTGAAGAGGTGAGGATACCTTAACTTCATTTCAGATTCTAACTCCCAGGTTATTTCCTAAACATTGTGGTTTCTCCACAAAAATTTGACTTAAGGTATAACCTTGGAGCGTAGAATATGATCTTTCTTATACAAGATTTTAACATGTAACTCTTCATATGTTAAATCTTCCGCTATCTCATCCGGTTCTAATTTAATAATGTGGTTCAGGTCTTTCACATATTTACGTAACATAGATATGTAAAAAATGTTATGAACATGAGACATACTTGGCGGTAAGACGAGTCTATAGGCCACAGTTCCTACTCGATCGAGGATTATAAATGACCCAATAAATCGAGGATTGAGCTTTCCTCTCTTTCTAAATCTCGTAACTCCTTTCCATGGAGAAACACGTAACAACACATGATCTCCAATATTAAATTCCACGTCCTTTCGATGAAGATCAGCATAACTCTTTTGCCGATCTTGTGAGGTTTTTATACGTTGTCGGATCGTTTGAATCTTTTCTGTAGTCATACATACCAACTCCAGTCCCAACAACGTTGCTTCACCCACCTCATTCCAGCATATTGTAGAACGACACTTTCTTCCATACAACGCCTCAAATGGAGCCATACCAATACTTGCTTGATAACTGTTGTTGTAGGAAAACTCCACCAATGGTAAGAAATTGTCCCAACTTCCTTTGAAGTCAAGGACACAGAGTCTTAATAAATCTCCATGAGTTTCAATAGTCCTCTTCGACTGCCCGTCCGTTTGAGGATGATATGCCAAACTAAATCGTAAATTCGTGCCCATAGCTTTTTGCAAACTAACCCAAAATCATGAAGTGAATCTTGGGTCTCGATTAGAAACTATGGATACTGGCATACCATACAATCTTACAATCTCGTTTATATACATACGAGTAAGACGTTCAAGTGTATAAGTTTCTCGTATCGATATGAAATGAGTAGACTTAGTCAATCTATCAACCATGACCCAAATCACATCTATAACTTGAGAAACCTTGGGAAGACCAGTAACAAAATCCATGGTAATGTGCTCCCACTTCCATTCTGGAATTTCAAGTGGTTCCAATGGACCTTTTGGCACTTGATGCTCCGCCTTGACTCGTTGATAAGTTAGACACCTTGAGATAAACCCCGCTATCTCTCTCTTTATATTGCTCCACCAAAATATATGTTGAAGAATACGATACATTTTGGTACTCCCAGGATGGATTGCGAACGGTGTGTTGTCTGCCTCCATCATGATTTTATACTTCAAGTCAGAATCATTACGAATACAAAGTCTGGAGTTAACTCGAAGTATTCCTTCTTCATTTATTCTTGCTTCCGAAATAGCACCTTCTTGTACTTTCTTCCTCATACGCATCAGCTCCAGGTCTGTAACTTGAGCAGCTTTAACTTTATCGATTAAAGTCAGTTCTACTCGTACATTTTCCATCATCACGTGAGTCCTTGGAGTTTTTAACTCTATCTCCATCCTTTGCAAGTTATACAAAATGGGTCTTTACGTTGACAATATCGCACTCGTACCTGCATAAGATCTTCTACTCAATGCGTCAGCTACCATGTTTGCTTTTCCATGATGGTATTGAATGGTATGATCATAATCTTTCAACAGCTCGAGCCAACGTCGTTGTCGCATGTTGAGTTCCTTTTGGGTGAAGAAATATTTAAGGCTTTTATGATCCGTATAGATCTCCACCTTCTCCCCATACAGGTAATGCCTCCAAATTTTAAGCGCAAAAATGACAGCTGTCAACTCTAGATCATGAGTAGGATAATTCCTCTCATATTCTTTGAGTTGTCGTGATGCATAGGCTATGACTTTCCCATGTTGCATGAGAACACATCCTAACCCTTTGCCTGAAGCATCGTTGTAGATGAAAAATCCCTCTGAACCAAATGGTATTATCAGAACAGGTGCTGAAATGAGTCTCCTCTTGAGTTCTTAAAAACTCTTCTCACATTCCTCGCTCCAACTGAATTTTTTATCTTTATGAGTCACTTAGTTAATGGAGTAGCAATTCGAGAAAACCCTTCTACGAATCTCCGGTAATAACCAGCTAAGCCGAGAAAGCTACTTATTTTGGTCACTGACTTAGGTTGCTCCCAGCTTTGAATTGGTTCAATCTTTTCCGGGTCAACAGATATTCCATGATTTGATATCACGTGCCCAAGGAATGCTACTTCCTCAAGCCAGAACTCGTATTTCTTCAACTTGACATATAACTTGTTTTCACGAAGCTTTTGGAGTATCAGCCTTAAGTGTTGCTCATGATCTTCACGGCTTTTGGAGTATATAAGGATGTCATCAATAAAGACAACCACGAAATGATCCAAATATTCCTTGAATACTCAGTTCATCATATCTATGAAGGCCGCATGAGCATTAGTAAGTCCAAAAGACGTGACTAGGAATTCATAATGCCCGTAACGAGTTCTGAAAGCAATCTTTGGGATGTCAATGGTTTAATCTTTAACTAATGATATCCGGAACGAATATCGATCTTTGAAAAGAATTTGGCAATGAGTAACTGGTCAAAAAGGTCATAAATGCGAGGCAATGGGTACCTATTTTTGATGGTGACATGATTCAACTCCCGATAGTCAATACAAAGTTGCATACTTTCATCTTTCTTCTTCACAAATAGAACAGGAGCACCCCAAGGAGACGTACTGGGACGAATGAAACTGATATCTAATAATTCCTGTAGTTGGGTTTTTAACTCCTAAAGTTCAATAGGAGTCGTTCGATATGGGGCTTTGGAAATAGGTTTTGTACCGGGTTCAAGGTGAATACCAAACTCGATTTCATGCTCTGGGGGTAGGCCATGAAGTTCTTCAGGGAATACGTCAGGAAATTTATTAACAATAGAAATATCATTCAAATCTGACGTATTTTTGTTTAAATTTGTGACATGGGCTAAGAAAGCTTGACATCCGTTTTTCAATAAACGAATAGCTTTATGGATTGATATGTCAGTGATTGACTTTAGTGGTTTGGTTGCTTGAATTAGCATAATAGGTTGGTTAGGAAAATGAAAGCTATCAACCTTACAAAAATAATCAATTTTTGCATGATGAGTAGTTAACCAATCAATCCCTAAAATCACATCAAACGCAAGTATTTTCAAAGAGATAAGGTCGACAGGCAATGTGCGAGTGCCGATTTGGACCAAACAAGACTTATTAACAGTGGATGTTGATAAGTGGGTTTTATACCTACTTATTGGATATCAATTCATGAGAACTATGCCCATCCCAAGTACATTTTAGTGTGTTTTTAGTTGCATTTCGTGTTATTTTGCATTGCATGTACTGAGAACCCCTCTGGTGTAAAAGTGCAGGAAATGGCTTAGTTCGGCATTGATAGGTGGCATGAGATCATTGAAGGCATGGCACGAGGGTCGAGTGGAGATAAACAACTGATCATTGATGAAGGAAGAAGTATTAGTAGCTGGACACAGAAGCAGTAGCAGCAGCAAAACTCAAGGAAGCAAAACACAGAAGCCGCGCGGCTACATAAGCTGAAACTCACGCGCCCGCGCCATCATCAAACAGAAGCCATAAATGTTACCAGGCGCGCCCGCGCCTGTCTTGAACTAGAACCTCGCGCGGCTGCGCGAGTCATTGACTGATGTTATTTGACTTTATTTTAAATTTGAAATTGGAAGCATAACTGAGTGGGGGGGGGGGGGGGTCAACTAGGGCTTATATATTAGATTTATATAAGTTGTAAAGGGGGGATTCCACCCTTGGGGCGGATCACATAGCTATTGTCACTTTCTCTCTTTAATTGCAATAATAGAATAGAGTAGATTAGAATAGTTGTTTTCTAGAACTGATTAGGTATGAAGATTTGAAGAAATTTGGATAGCATAATAGAGTCAAACTTGGAGCAAGCGAACATATTTGCAATTCAACTTTCTCCTCATATTTTCTCTTTGCTTTTTATTTGTATTCTTATGATGTTATTTCAATTTGTGGATGATGGATTTGTATTCTTATATTTCTCTCTTTTCAGGTACCATGGGTGACTTTGCTTATCAATGGCCTTATGCAAATATGACTCTACCAAGGAACATAAACACTGAGGGACTCAATGTATTTTCTATATTGTCAGCACAAATTGCAACACTTTCGGAGAGGTTGGATGTTCTTGCAGCCTAACGCACTCGAGAGATAACAGTTACATGTGAATATTGTGCTGGTGAGCATCCGAGTTATCAGTGCAACATCAGAGTTGGACAAGTACAGTTTGGGGGTGATTACCTCAACTACAATGTTTATCCCAATGATCATCAAGGTTGGGGATATCACTCAGATTATGAATGGAGTTATAACTATCAAGACCAAGACTGTGTTCCAAGTCCAACACATCCATCAGATTTCTCATATCCACCTCCAATGCAACAAGAAGAAAATTCAAGGTTAAAGGAATTTATGTCAAAAAGCATAGCAGACCATGAAGAGATGATAATGTGTCAGGAGTTATCAACCCAGAATCTTAATCGACAGATGGAATAACTTATTAACTCTTCAATGAATGGTCCTCAATACATGGATTTCGAAGCTGAACAAGATAATTCAAGGTTGGATGATTTGTGGTTCAAATTTAAAGCATCAACTGAGGAGAAGATGATTGAGCAAGAGAGTTCAATTCGAAATCTTCAGAATCATATGGATCAAATGTTCGAAGCCTTGAACAATCACCCTCCAAACAATTGGTGCTATGACATGGACGATAAAACTGATGGAGAGCCAGAAGTGTACATGCCATTGAATGAACTCAAAGTTGTCATTGAGGAGACAACTGGGGGTATGGAAAATGAAGAACATGAGCTGACTTGTATAATACCCCAAGTGCCTTCTCGGTTAGAGTTGAAAAATTAAGTGAATTTTGCACAACCATGTCCCCTTGGTAGTCACATCCAAAGCAAGAATTTCTGCGATTATGAGGCCTCTTACAAACCATGGTGGGCTGAGGACGAGATAATAGAAGAAGAAAATCATATTGTATCTTTCCTGCCTCAATGCAAAAATCTATTCACAGATACAACGAGAGAAGTACCAAGCCATGCAATGGAACTGGGGACATCATATACATGAAATATGATAGGTGGCTTCAATCCGAAGACTCTCAAGATGGGGAACCAACCAAAGCACATAGTGGTTCTAATGGCTGGAGGGTTCTTGTGACAACCCGAGAATTTAGACAATTTATTAAAATCTTAAATGATTGATTTAAGGTCAAATAATAGACCTAGACAGAAAATAAGTGTATGCGTTTGATATTATTAAGGTGAAATTTTGATGATTTCAAAATTTTGTGAAGGATATAGGTGAATTATTCAGGATTAAGGATTTATGTGAATTCGTTTTGTGTTTATGGTCATGTTTGTGTTCAGAATGTGGTTAAGGGTGAAGGGTTGACCAGATAAATGATATCTGCAACAAACCCTAATTATATATTAAGAACTTTAACGTTCGGTTAAAAAATCCTAGCGTTTAACAAGAAACCCTAGAAATCGGTTCTGGAAACCCTAGTTTCAGTTCCGGGAATCCGAAATCCTTATTCGGATATTAAAAACCCTAGTTTGGGAATGGAAATGCCAAGTATAAGGTTGAATGATGAGTAGGTTTTATACCTATGAATCCGATATTATTAAACTTAATTATTGTTATATTTAATTATTTTTTAGGATCTTTTTATGTGTTTTGTGTTTATTTATTGTAGGTTGGAGCTGGAGGGACAAATTGGTCATTTCGGAGAAGAAAAAGGTCAAAAATCATGAAAACGTGTCTTTGGAAGAAGTGCGTGAATATTCATAAAGCATTCTTGGATAACAATTCATATTAATTGATTTATTTTAAATGGGAAGTAAGTTAGTTTAAATGAAATACCAAGGGAAGTTGTAATCTTAACCTGTTAAATCTGCAATTATTCTTGTGAAATTCTGATTTTAATCATTAGTTTTGTTAAGTTTAAATTTCAATTCATAAACAAAATTTTCTTAGTTTAAAGTAGGATTAATTGCATTAGAATTAGTAATTGATAAATATTAGTCTATTTCCTCGTGGGAACGATATCCTTGCTTGCTGAATATTACAATTGAACGCGTATACTTGCGTTTGATTTTTATAGCGTTAATCTTAATTTAAACTTTTTCTGTTCTGTTCTATTCAGGTGTTCTTGACTAGTGTATGCAAACACGATCGAAGAAGCCAGATTTGTTGCCTCACGAGGACGACATCGAGAAAAGATTTCAGCGGTTGCGTAAGTGGGTTAAAGAAACCAAAGAAGCACTTGATAAGGAAGATACTATGGCTGAAGAATAGCAAAAAGCACTGCGGGATTATGCTACGCCGCGGGTTACTGAAATTCAGTCGAGTATTACGAGACCTGCCATTACTGCTACAAGTTTTAAGATAAAATCGGGAACAATACAGATGATTCAAAATTCATGTCAGTTTGGAGGGTTACCAAACGATGATCCGAACGATCACATAGTCAGCTTTATAGAAATCTGCGATACTTTCAAATACAATAATGTGTCAGAGGATGCAATAAGGCTAAGGCTATTTCCATTTACTCTCAGAGATAAGGCTAAGAGTTGGCTCCATTCACTACCACCAGGCTCGATTACTACATGGAATGATCTAGCTCAGAAATTTATTGCAAAGTTTTTCCCGCCTGCAAAAACAGCAAAGTTGCGGAACGATATCTTCTCTTTCGTTCAGCACGATTCAGAATCACTATATGAAGCTTGGGAGAGATTCAAAGATTCATTGCGAAAATGTCCACACCATGGGATTCCTAAATGGCTTCAGGTGCAAACTTTTTATAACGGTTTATTCAGCACGGTGAGATCGAGTATAGACGCTGCAGCAGGAGGAGCTATTATGGCCAAGAATTGTGACGAGGGGTATCAGTTGCTTGAAACCATGGCAGCTAATAATTATCAATGGCCAACAGCAAGAACAACTCCGCCAAGGACAGTCGGAGTGTATGAAGTGGATGCGATGACAGCATTGTCAGCTCAAGTGACAGCTCAGATTTCTGCTCTTACAAAGAAGATAGATGCACTTGGGGTACAACCAGTTCAGAAAATGGAAACGATATGTGAAATATGTGCGGGTAACCACTCAAGTGATCAATGTGCAATAAATCCTGAATCAGTCCATTTTGTTTCCAATTATAACAGGCAGCAGGGCAGTTATTCAAACAACTACAATTCAGGAGTGAGAAACCACCCGAATTTTTCTTGGAGTAATAATCAGTCACATGCTCAAGCCCAAGCTCCAAGGCAAACATATCCACCTGGATTTCAGCCACATCAACAAACTCAACAACACCCACAACCTCATCAACCTGATAAGTTATCACAAATGGAAGAATTGTTGGCAAGATTGGCAACTCAGTTTGAAGCCACAACTAAAAACCAATCAGCGGCAATCAAGAATCTTGAGAATCAAATGGGGCAAATGGCTAATGCTTTGAATACTAGAGCTCCAGGTTCTTTACCTAGTGATACGGAGAAAAATCCAAGGAATGATGGAAATGAGCACTGTAAGGCAGTTACACTCAGAAGCGGGAAGGAGTTGACTACAGATTTGGACGGACACAAGAAAATAATTTCTGTTGAGGATGGTGAACAAGAGAGTGGAAATTCGGAACGTAAATCTGGGGAAAGAGTTGTGACAAAGCAGCAAGAAGATAAGCAAACAACAGTTGTACCACCTGTGCCGTTTCCTCAAAGATTTCAAAAGCAGAAATTAGACAGACAATTTTCAAAATTTTTAGAAGTGTTCAAAAAGCTGCAAATCAACATTCCATTCGCAGATGCTTTAGAACAAATGCCTAGTTATGCAAAATTTATGAAAGATATTTTAGCAAGAAAGAGGAAGCTAGGGGAGTTCGAAACTGTAGCATTAACGGAAGAATGCAGCGCAATTCTGCAAAGAAAGTTACCACCGAAGTTGAAGGATCCGGGTAGCTTTACAATACCGTGCACGATTGGGCCCCAGTTCTTTAACAGATGTTTATGTGATTTGGGTGTAAGTATTAACTTGATGCCACTTTCGATCTACACTCAGTTGGGATTACCAGAGCCAAGGCCAATAAATATCTCTCTACAGCTCGCAGATAGATCACTGACATACCCTAGGGGCATTGTGGAAGACATATTAGTGAAGGTGGACAAATTCATATTTCCAGCTGACTTCATTGTGTTGGACTACGAAGAGGATAAAGACATACCCATTATCCTTGGAAGACCGTTTTTAGCCACTGGAAGGACATTAATTGATGTACAAAAGGGAGAGTTAACAATGAGAGTTCAAGATGAAGAAGTAACTTTTAATGTTTTCAAGGCTATTAAATTTACGAAGGAAGAGGAAGAGTGTTTAAGAGTTGATCTAATTGAAGAAGCAACTGAAGAGGTATTTAGTGTATCTGTGAATGAAAACCCTCTTGAAACCGCATTGGTTAGTGAAAATTTATTTGATGATTCAACGATAATAGAATGGGTCCAAATGTTAGATTCAACTCCAAAGTTCACACGATGTCTACAAAAATTTGAACCTCTGGATTATCGGGGAAAGCTAGATGAAAAGGTGACATCATCCGTAGAAGAACCGCCTACCTTGGAACTTAAGCCATTGCCTAATCACCTCCGGTACACCTACCTTGGTTCTTCTTCTTCTTCCTTGCCAGTCATTATTTCTGCATCACTTGATAAGGTTCAAGAAGAAAAGCTACTAAGGGTACTTCGACAATACAAGACTGCTCTTGGATGGACTATTGCAGATATCAAGGGGATAAGCCCATCAATTTGTATGCATAAGATTTTGTTGGAAGACGAAGCGAAACCGACTATTGAACAACAACGAAGACTCAATCCCATCATGAAGGAAGTCGTTAAAAAGGAGATCATTAAATGGTTGGATGCGGGAATTATCTACCCTATCTCAGATAGCTCACGGGTAAGTCCGGTTCAATGCGTGCCAAAGAAAGGGGGAATGACAGTAGTTGCGAACGAGCAGAATGAATTGATCCCAACGCGAACAGTTACTGGTTGGCGGGTGTGTATGGATTACAGAAAGTTGAATAAGGCCACTCGTAAGGACCATTTTCCTCTACCATTCATAGATCAGATGTTGGACAGGCTTGCAGGGCACGAGTATTATTGCCTCTTGGATGGATACTCAGGCTATAACCAGATTGCCATTGCACCCGAGGATCAGGAGAAAACAACATTCACATGCCCATATGGCACCTTTGCTTTTCGCAGAATGTCTTTTGGGTTATGTAATGCGCCAGCGACATTTTAACGGTGTATGATGGCTATTTTTTCAGATATGGTTGAACAAAATCTTGAGGTATTTATGGATGATTTTTCAGTTTTTGGGGATTCGTTTGATTATTGTTTGGAAAATCTCACACTCGTGCTCAAACGGTGTATGGAAACAAATTTGGTTTTAAACTGGGAGAAATGTCATTTTATGGTGCAAGAGGGGATAATCTTCGGTCACCGAGTATCATCAAAAGGAATTGAGGTTGATAGAGCAAAAATCGAAACCATTGAGAACCTGCCACCACCAATTTCTGTAAAGGGTATTCGAAGTTTTTTGGGACACGCTGGTTTCTATAGACGATTTATAAAAGACTTCTCCAAAATCACAAAACCACTTTACAATCTTTTGGAGAAGGATGTCCCATTCAACTTTGATCAAGCATGTCTAGAAGCTTTTGATGTGTTAAAGAAGAAACTTGTTACCGCACCTGTAATCATAGCACCAGATTGAAATATCCCGTTCGAATTAATGTGTGATGCTAGCGACTTTGCGATTGGTGCAGTTCTTGGCCAACGAAAAGATAAAATTTTTCACGCTATATACTATGCTAGTAAGACATTGACGGATGCTCAACTGAATTATACCACTACCGAGAAGGAGCTATTAGCAGTTGTTTATGCATTTGATAAATTTCGTTCATATTTGATTGGAATAAAGGTGATTGTGTTTACAGATCATTCGGCAATTAAGTACTTAATAGCAAAGAAAGACGCAAAGCCGAGATTAATTAGATGGGTATTATTGCTACAAGAGTTTGACTTGGAGATCCGGGACCGAAAAGGAACAGAAAATCAGGTTGCTGATCATTTATCACGGTTAGAGAATTCAGAACTAAAGAAAAATGACACAACCGTGATCAACGAATTTTTTCCGGATGAACAGCTGTTTGCGATAAGGATGGATACACCATGGTATACAGATTATGTAAATTTCATTGTCAGTAAGGTGTTTCCGCCTGATTTGACAAGCCAGCAGAAGAAGAAATTTCTCCATGATGTGAAACAGTATTTATGGGATGAGCCATTCTTATTTAAACAATGTGGCGATCAAGTAATAAGAAGGCGCGTCCCAAAAGTTGAAATGGAGAGTATTCTATACCAATGTCATGCATCTGACTATGGTGGACATTTTGGGGGAGAAAGAACGGCAGCTAAAGTGATTCAATGTGGATTTTTCTGGCCAACACTCTTCAAAGATGCCCGTGTGTTTTCGTTAAAATGTGACAGATGCCAGAGAGTTGGTAATATATCAAAGCGACACGAGATGCCACTTAATATGATCTTGGAAGTCGAATTGTTTGATGTTTGGGGAATTGACTTCATGGGACCATTTCCACCATCTTTCTGTAACTCCTATATACTTCTAGCGGTGGACTACGTTTCGAAGTGGGTAGAAGTTATAGCATCACCCACCAATGATGTGAAGGTTGTGATTAAATTCATTCGGAAGAACATTTTCTCTAGATTCGGCACTCCTCGCGCCATCATTAGTGATGAAGGAACGCATTTCTGTAATAAGCAGTTTTCAGCTATCCTCGCTAAGTACGGAGTCACTCATAGGATAGCTACTGCTTACCATCCACAAACAAGTGGTCAAGCCAAAGTATCTAACCGAGAAGTGAAACGAATCCTCGAGAAGATAGTGAATCCTAGTCGGAAAGATTGGTCTAGCAAGTTGGACGATGCTTTATGGGCATACCATACAGCTTACAAAACTCCGATAGGGATGTCTCCGTACAGGTTAGTTTATGGGAAGGCATGCCATCTTCCAGTTGAACTCGAACACAGTGCTTATTGGGCAATTCGGAAGTTAAACCTTGATATATCTGCTGCGGGAGAGAAGCGCCTCTTACAATTGAATCAAATGGATGAATTCAGACTCCAATCGTATGAGAACGCGAAGTTATATAAAGAAAAGATTAAGAGATGGCATGATGAGAAAATTCTGGAAAGAAAGTTTGAAGCAGGTCAAACAGTGTTATTATACAATTCAAGGCTTAAACTGTTTCCTGGAAAGTTGAAATCTCGATGGTCTGGGCCATTTATAATTTCAAAAGTCTATCCTCATGGAGCTGTAGAAGTGGAAGACCCGTATTCAAAACGTAATTTTAAAGTCAACGGTCAAAGATTGAAGCACTACTATGGGGGTTGTTTTGATCGTGAAAAGACATCGGTCAACCTTGCTGATTAGAACAGAGGAGAAATTCAGGCTGAAGACTATAAACCAAGCGCTAACTGGGAGGCAACCCAGGAAGTTTTATTGTTATTTGATATTTTTACTCTTATTAATTTACTTTACCATTAGTTTATTTAGTGGTTAAACTTTGCTAGTTTAGGAGTGTTGCATACCTTGTTCTCTAACAGAGATTCAATTGATTGCAGGAAAGGAAAACAAGTAAAAGTTTAAGATTGGGGGTATTTGACGAGGTTTGGAACAAAAGTTACATGGATCGACGTTTAGGGTGGCTAGATTCGCGTTTTCGGTTTGCCATTTACAAAGAAGTCACTTCAGAGCCAATTTGACTATAGCTCCGGATATTATTTCGTGCAACTCTTTCCAGAACATCTTGAATCATCTAAATCGGAGTTCGGACGAAGAAGTTATGGCCATTTTCCCAAAGGACGTCGGAGCAGAAAATGTTGAAAAAAGGAGCAAGCGCCTAGGCGCTCCATACAAGCCTAATTCAAGCGCCTAGGCGCTCAAAGTCAGTACCTATAATGCAGCCCAAGCGCCTAGGCGCTCCAGCCAAGCACAACCCAAGCGCCTAGGCGCTCCACACGTCCAAGCCATTCTGCAAGCCACCGCCTAGGCGGTCCACAAAGCATACAAACCAGCGCCTAGGCGCTCCTACAAAAAAAAAAAATTTAAAGCCCCAATTCGGGCTACACCTCTCCCATTCCAAATCAAACACTGTCTTACTCTCCTACTCCATCTCTAACTCACCATACCTCTAACCCCTCATCTAATCTAGCCTACACAACCAATCTTACTCTTCCAAATCCTAATCAAACACTAAATCTATACCCAAACCAAGGCAACTAAGTTCCATATTGTCATCCTTCTTCACCAATTCGGGATTCAACTTGCATTCAAGCCACATCTATCTAAAGTAAGGGTTCAAAGATCAAATTGCTCATCCAACTTTGATTGAACATCATATTTGGCTATACCCAAGTAAGTATACAAGATTTTAGTGCAAATTATTTGGATTCACTTGGATAATAGCTTTGCTAGTACTTTGAAGCTTGTTTATATCATTGTGTTGGATCAAGTGGGTGTGGGCACTCTTAATTGTTACTTGTATTGCCTTGGAAGTATTGTGGGCTTAATAATTGGAAAAATTGGTGAAAATTAAGTTTGGGGGAGTGCCTACCAATAGTATTCCAAATCTGTGCACACCAAGTGTTTGATAGTTTGTCACAAAGAGGATTTTGGCTCTCCTTGGTCATTGAGTTTCATTTGGGTTGGCAAGAACTTAGTACATAAGACTATGGCTACTAAGAGACAAAGAGGAGAAACTTCGGGCACTTCGCAAAAGTATGACAAAAAGAGATTTACAAGTGCTAAAGCGTCCGACAGATATTACAATGTACTTTCTAATAAAGCACTAATTCCCGAGCGTGGATTATTGCCCGAGATAGAAGATGGGGAATTATTACAAATGATTGGGAGTAGAAGATGGGTGAACTTTACAGCCCAACCGGATGCATCTGTTGTTAAGATTGTTAAGGAATTCTACGCCAATGCAGTAGATCATGTTGGTAACGTAATTTGGGTTCGAGGTAAATCTGTGGAGGTCAGTTTTGGGTCAATAAATTCTTATTACGGCTTGAACACGATACCCAACAATGGATACATGCAATATTTACAACACGAGCTAGACTACAGTGAGATCATTCAAGCCTTGTGTGTACCTGGAACGACATGGAAATTAACAGATCAACAAGAAGCTGTGTTGTTCCCCGCATCCAAACTAAGCAATTATGGGAAAGCATGGCATGCCTTTATTTGTGCCAAGATGATGCCATGTAGGCATATGAGTGATGTTGTAAATCAAAGGGTAGCACTGCTTTTCTGCATTGCATCAGGAAAAATTATAGATGTGGGCCAAGTTATTCATGATTCCATTGACAAAGCAATTCGAGGAGGGACCTCAGGTGGATTACCACACCCATCTTTGATCACCGGACTATGCCAACAAGCTGAGGTAAAATGGGATGCCGAGGAAGCTACACAGCCTCCTTTAGCCGCAATTGACCACTCGCTTATTAAGAAGTACAAAGTATGGAGTGGGGGGATACCACACCCGAGAGGGTTAGGATTCATTATTGCTCCTCCCGAGCCTGCAGCCGAGCCTATTCATCAATTACACGAAAATCCTCCTGCAGCTGGAAGTTCTGAGCAACCACCTAATTTTTATGAAGATATCCGTCGCGATTTGAGAAATCAAACTAGAAGAATAGACATGTTTGCCACTCGAGTTTAGGAAGGTTTTGACCGAATGGAAAGAAATCAGGATAATTTAGCTCAGCGGCAAACGGAGGTGTATCAGAATTTTAGTGCAGCATTCCTTGAAATGTTTGCCCGCATGAATCCAGGTGCCGCTCCCTACCAATTCCCACCATTGTCTGCGTTCCCCCCAGATGAAGAAGAAGATGAAGAAGAGGAGGAAGAGAATTCTGACGAGGAATAAAGCTTCTTTCTTTCAGGGAAGTCCTCAGTGCTTAATTTATTAATTTTTGTTTGTTATATACAATGAGGACATTGCATAATTTAAGTTTGGGGGTGTAAGTTTCCAGCTCCAGTTCATGCATGTAGTATTTATCTAGTGCATTCATATAGTATGTTCAGTTAATAGTTTTGCATGTAGTTGCATTCATGTAGTTTTCATTTTTATCGTAAAAAAAAAGGTTTAGTATTTGCATGTTTCCAGCCGTTAGATAGTTTAAGTCTGTTTTGGCCAGTGATGAGTTTGGAATTGAGTAGACAAGTATAGTATTATCTGTTAAGACTTTGATGTGATTTCTTGTCATGATTTGAATCTGTACCTGTTTGAAACTGATATAATAAGGATATCCCAGTAAAAACAACCATGTTGACTGATTGAGTTTAAATTGACACATAATGGACTTCTAGAGGATAATGCTAGTTGAATGAATGAAAGACATGAATAGGCGAAGATGACTGAATTTAGATAAAAACTTAAGTTTGGGGGAAAAATTTGGGATATATAAGCTTAAAAAAAAAAAGAGAAAAATAATACCGTGGCTAGTTTTGTTTCGGGGCCTTTGTTACTTGAGCAAGTACGCCCAAAGGGGTATCTTAAAACCTAGCGCCCTAAGGTCTTATATGGTCTGGGAGTCGTTGGTCGAAAGCTCGCTAAGGGGTAGCATTGTTAGCCTAATGGAATGAGACATTGCACAGTCATGGTTAAAAAAATATATATATATGAAAAAAAAACAACAAAAACAATAAAACGGGAAAAGAGCAAAAAGCCCCCGTAAAGCACAATAAAGCATAAGTATCCCGGATTAGACTCTTAAATTTTGGTGGATATTTGTCTTTAGTTGGTTTTAGCGTGTTCGTGAATTTTGTGAGTTTACACTGTATGATTCCTTTAAAGAGATTTATTATGTGTTGAATTTAGCGTCATATCAGTTAGCATGGATGTTAAGCACACACACACTATATCAATAATAACCGGTTAAGATTTGATGATTGACGAGGAAATTATTAATCTGTCTTGAATGATGTACTAGCATGTTTATTGTGATTTCTCTGAGGCTTGATGAATAGATTTTGTTCTATTTGACTGCTGGAATTTAGGCATTTAGATAGATGCATTTGCATTGCATATTTAGTTATTGCATTGTGTTGTGTTGCTTGGGGACAAGCAATTGGTTAAGTTTGGGGGTATTTGATAAGTAGGTTTTATACCTATGAATCCGATATTATTAAACTTAATTATTGTTATATTTAATTATTTTTTAGGATCTTTTTATGTGTTTTGTGTTTATTTGTTGTAGGTTGGAGCTGGAGGGACAAATTGGTCATTTCGGAGAAGAAAAAGATCAAAAATCATGAAAATTAAAGCTGAGTGGCATTTCTGTAATTACGTGGTCCTGGCCAAGCGCCTAGGCGCTTGAAAATGCCCTATGATGAGCGCCTAGGCGCTATAGTGCGTAGAAAGTTGCGTTTTTATGCTGTCAAGTGGGTTTTTGAAGCCAAAGAGGAGTCTGAATGAGGGCTGAGACCAATACAAATAGGAGAGGACTCTAGAAAAGCAAGGGAAACGAATTTTGCAAGGAATCAATCAATTCTTCAAGAGATTTGCAGAGAGAACAAGGAAGAAAAGCACGAAGGAGAATTGTAAAGGCTGAAGATCTAAGAGAGAGTTTAAGAGCAAATTCAGAGTTTCTTCTTCTCTTCTCTAGTTTTATCTTTTGTAACTATCTGGGATGTTTGGATTATTAATTTGGATGATGTTTTTCTTTAAAATTATCATGAACTAAATTTTAATTAAGATTGCAACGGAACTTGGTATGTAGTTTAAATTGCAAGCTTCCCATTGAATGAAAGTTAGTTTTTATTGAATTGTTTATTATATCTTATGTTTATTGATTAATTGTTTGGCCAACAATTACTGTGATAATCTATATGAAATTGGAAGATGGAGTATAGATTGAGATCTGGATATGATAACATCTGTTCATATAATCTGAATAGGGTTAATATGATTAGCGTGTAGGATAGGAATATACCTATGTGTCTTTTGTATCCATTGAAAGAATTTGTGTGTAAACCCTAATTAACTTGATTCACATAAGAATATAGTGAGTTGATTAACTGGGGTGTTCCTTATAATTCCGCGTCTTAAAGATTGGATTTAGGAGGATTTGTTCACGTGTCTTTGGAAGAAGTGCGTGAATATTCATAAAGCATTCTTGGATAACAATTCATATTAATTGATTTATTTTAAATGGGAAGTAAGTTAGTTTAAATGAAATACCAAGAGAAGTTGTAATATTAACCTGTTAAATCTGCAATTATTCTTGTGAAATTCTGATTTTAATCATTAGTTTTGTTAAGTTTAAATTTCAATTCATAAACAAAATTTTCTTAGTTTAAAGTAGGATTAATTGCATTAGAATTAGTAATTGATAAATATTAGTCTATTTCCTCGTGGGAACGATATCCTTGCTTGCTGAATATTACAATTGAACGCGTATACTTGCGTGGTAAAGTGCTATTAAAAAATTAGGCAACATTGAACGTCATTAATATTAAATTAATTAGGGAAAACCCTAATTAATTATCTAAAATCTTAATTGATTATTTGAAAACCCTAATACCAGATCTGAAAAATCCTAATTTCAGATTCTGATAAAATGAAGCCCTAATCTGGGAGTAGAAAGAATAATTATAATGCTTATGTGGTATTAATTATACTACTAATTAGGGCAAAGGTTAATTAATTAGCAAACCCTAATTTTCAACCCTAATTGTACAGTGGTGGATTTAATTGCTATATTAGCAATGTTAATTAGGAAATATAAATCCTAATTGTTAAGTTATTAGAAACCCTAATCTAATTAGGAAATCTAAGTTCTAATTTAGAAAATTTATTTTTCTATTAGAAACCTTAATTAGTGGTTATAAACCCTAATGACTATTTTGACCATAATTGTTTAATTAGCAATTTTAATTAGGAATTATTAATCCTAATTAACAAGATTTAAGTATGATTAAGGAACTTTAATATAATTAGTAAATCCTAATTATAATTTTGAAATGTTAATTTTCTATTTTGAAAACTGAAATTCGGAAATGTAGAAATTAAATTACAAAGTTAAGGGATAAAACCTAAACCTTAAATGCTCCAAACCCTAAACTCTAAAATTTCCAAACCCTAAGGGTTTGGCCAATTACAAGAATGCCATTAATTTAGTATGCTAAATGTCCATTTTACCCTTAGTGTATTATTTAAGGGTTGGAGTGTAGATCTAAACCTAAGATGGTTGTTCACCAACCCTAGATCTAACCTAGCCTAGCCATGAGACAAAATCCAGCTAGCCAGCTGAAAATGATTAGATCATAAGCAACATGTCAATTTTTTTTATAAATTAAAGAGAGAGAAATGCTACTTTATTTTTCATTTGAGCCAAAGCTTTCTCTCTCTAAGATTTTGAAATTTGAAAGAGAAATGGAGAGATAAGTTAAGATGATATCATATTTTAGCTTACCAAGAACAGATTTAAAGAATCAGATTCAAGAAATCAAGCTCAAAGGTATAAGAACCCTAATTTTAAAAATTCTTAGATTTGATGTTAAATGTTGTAAGTTGTTGTTGAAAGTTGTGTATTTGAGTGTCATTTGATGATCTGGGTTGTCAAAACTCAGATCCATATCATCTAGATGCTCGAATCTAAAGATTTAGAAAATCTGGAAAATGGGAAATTTTTTGACCTGACAGTCAAAAGTCAGAGGCCTTAGATCTTTATGTGTTATTATTTTAGGGTGTTTTATGTTTTGAATCTGTTCTATGACGTGAGGACTTTGATCTAAAACTGGAATCAGGGTTAGATCAAGTCTAGATCATCATTTATGCTCGATCAAACCACGTTGACCGTTCACAAAAATTGCATTCTGGGCAGCCCATAAATTTTAGTAACCCCTGACAAGATTTTGCAAGCCTCTGATCTTGCAGTTGTTTTATTGTTTTGGTCATGTTGTGGTTTTGGTATTGTAGGCTGACATTTATATTACACATCTAAGCCATCAGAACCACCAGATCGATTACAAGATCAAAGATAAAACCGGTCAAACAACCGTTGACCGACTGCCCGGATGAAGATTCTGGAAAACCCAGAATCTTCAAGAACTTGTTTTCTGTCAGAGTTTGACCAGCTTAGATCTTTCGTTTGTTTCGATGTTAGGCTGTTTCAAGCTTGTATACATGTACCCTGACATTTGGTCTACAGTATTGAACCAATATTTTACTCAAACAAATTACAGAATAAAGGTTATGAGGATCGAAAACTAGTACCCTTGACTGTTCTTCATTTTCTGGAAAACCCAGAAATGAAGAACAACGTTGTCAGATATTTGTAAGGCTTAGATTGTCTAAGTATGAGGTAGTATGGCCATGTTATTGCTTAATAATCATAGTATTACAAGTATACTACAATAACAACACAATTTACCAGTCCAGAAGCAACTCGATCATAGAGTAAAAATCGGTCAAACTAGCAACCTAAGCCGCTGACAAGAAATTCTGGGCAGCTCAAGAACAGGGCCAAGAACACTATTAGCGACGGATTTGTCGCCAAAGGACCCTTTAGCGACACTTAATTTCGGAAATTAATTAAATTAATTAAATAAATAGAAAAAAATGGGTTTTAATTATTAAAAATACATAATAAATTATCAAAAATTATTTTAAAATCTGAAAAATAGTTTTTAATTATTTTGGGTATATTTCCAAAATATTTAATATTTTTGGAATATAAAAGGTATTTATTTATTTAATTATTATATTAAATAAATTATTTAAAAATAGTTTTAATTCATGAAAAATCATGAAAAATAATATTATGGTATAAGAAAATATTTTAAGTTATTTTTGATGACTTTTAATATTTTGGGATGAATTTCATTAATTAATCAATATTAATGATAATTAGTTTATTTAATAACTATATTAAATAAATTAAGGAAAAATGGGATTAATGCTTTATAAATTATATAAAAATGATGTAAGTGATCTATAAATATTTTAAGTTATAAATTATAACTTTTGATATTTAGTCATGAAAATATTAATATTCTAATATTAATAGCAATTATCGGATAAGGAATTTAAGTGTTTAAAAATCATATAATTATGATTTTAAGGTATTAAAAATATTTTGAAATATTATAATTATATTATAATATTATGTAATGATTTTTATTAATATTTTATAATAAATAAATATTAATGATTAAGTAATTATGTGGTATTTAATTTATTTAAATACGGTTTTAATGATTGAAAATGGTGATAAATAATAATAATTACTTGAAAATTATTATGAGCCTATGAAAATTATTTTGGCTATTAAGAAAATTATCTGGGATAATTTTTAAGCGTTTAAGCAGAGTTTAATTGAACTTAAATTCGAGAATTGTCCAACTAGACCGTCGGGATGATAAAATTGTGTCGATTTCAACTCAGACTGCAATAGTTTGACTTGATACCTAGTCTTATGTGTGTTATAGACTGATAGGCTTATGTGTTATGTGTTTAGATTATTCTGTTTATATAAATATAACAGTATTATACTGTGATGATATTATTCTAATATTGGAGATCTATATTACTAATATTAGGTCTTCGGGGTAAAGCGTTATTAAATTGCGTTGCGGTAATCAACAGTTCTGGCAAGTTTCTTTGTACTTAACTCTAATAAGAGTATTTTATTCAAGCTTATGGTTAATCATTGCTGATTGCCACAAAAATTGTACTCGGTACATCTTGTATGTATAAGTCAGGTATGAAAGGCTGATCACCTTCATTACCAGTTGGTTCAGAAATGTTTGTTCATGTTTAAAACTTGTTCAGTCAAAAGTTTGTTCGTGCTAGTTCTCAATTATATTGATGAATTATAGCCAGCTTATTATTCAAACTCTTCAATCATGATATATCGTTATATTATTATATTTAAACTTGCTGGGCAACTTTCATGCTCACCCTTGCTATATCATGATAAAACATTGCAGATAAGGCGAATGCGTTCGGATACAAGAAAAAGACAATGCCAAGTTCAGCTTGGGATATAAAGTGCGGCTAGTTTGTAATAACGTATTTTGATAAATGTGTTGTATTTTAGATAGTTTATGAATGTGTATTAAGTTAAGGTTACTCGACCTTGGGGAATAGTGTGTAATGTATTGTATAAACAATTTATGTTTATATCTTCCGCAAATAGTGATAGAAATAGTATACCGGATCCGAGGTGATTTGGGACCTGGATTCGGAGCTGCTACAGTTCTTAGCTTATCGTAGAGGAATTGGATAGCGATGTCAAGAAAAGAGTCCAGCAAACGGACTATAAACCGAGTGCTAGATGGGAGGCACCCCATCCAATCTTTCTCCCTCCTTGTTTAATTCTTATTTAATTTCCATTTACTTATTCTCATATGTTTAATTCTTCACACTTTCTATATTTCGTAGATGTTTGATAGTTGTAAGTTTTAATAATAGTATTATTGTTTATCTTCACAGGTTCAATCCAATTGCTATAAGCATTCAGGGTCAAACAGAAGTCAAAAAAATTTAAAGCTCCCATGATACAGGGTAGCGCGGTCACGTCCAACTATAAGCCAAACACAGCGTGGCCGCGCCATAGCTCAGTCATAGAAAATAAACACTACTCAATTTTTAGAATTTCTGACTCAAGCATTCGGACAATTAGAAGTCCACACCCAGTTTCCAACTTTAGATTATCTCAAACTTATCCATCGCCTAATATACCATCGGATCTTGAGGAGGTGAACGGAGATGACATTGCTACTTAGGGGAGTATTTTTTTTTCACTTTTAATTACAATGAGGGCATTGTTCATTTTAAGTTTGGGGGTATTGGGTTTAGTCATTAGTTTAGAGCATGTAGTGTAATTGCATGATATAGAGTAATTTCATGTTACATATAGTTAATTGCATGTTAGTAGTTATTAATTTTGACGTAAATTTTTTCTTTTTGTTTGCTTAATTTCAGTTTATTTGCATAACATAGCATATTCCCATGTTCTTAGTCGGTTGAATTCCAATATGGCCATTTATGATATAGAAATTTGATAGATTTTTGAACTTTGTTGATATCTTGAGCTTAGTTATAATTTTTTACATGATATAGTTCATGCCTGTTGTTTAGATGTTACCGGGTAGCACGACAGTGTTCATTTTTGCTTATTGGTTAAGATTATCATCTGCTGAGAGGAAACCATTGTTTTTAATGATAGAATTGTGTAGGAAGTGAGTAATGACTATGAAGACACTGAAACTCAAGTTTTGGGAACGCATGGGTATGCTTTCTATATATAAAAAATAAATAAAAAAGAAAAAGATAAGAATAGAAAAAAAATAGAAAAAAAGAAAAATGAAAATAATACCGTGGATAGTCTTGTTTCGGGGCCTTTGTTACTTGAGTAAGTACGCCCGAGGGGATTGTCTCTACACCTAGCGCCCTAAGGTCTTAATGGTCTGGGATTCGTTGGTTGAAAGCTCGCTAAGGGGTAGTGTTAGTTCCTAGTTGGCACAAAAGTTATCTAGAAGAAGGGGGGGTTGAATAAATATCTAAAAAATCTTTTCATTTTAAACTTGTTCTTTGATGATGTTTAAAACTTAGCGAATTTGATGTTTGTTTTAATCTTCTTTACAAAGCAATGGAGTTATGAGAGTGAGGCAGTTATAGTAGTTATGACAGATATAGCAGTTATAGTATTAATGTAAAAGACACAGTCGTTTTAAGTGGTTCAGAGCACTTAAAGCTCCTAGTCCACTCTTCTACTCAACGAGTAGGATATCCACTAAGGATGACTTTTACAACTTCTAAATCACACAGATTCCTTCTAGACCAGCAGTTTAGGAACTTCTTAGTTCACTCTTGAACTCTTGAAGTCCAGCAGACTTGGCTCTCTTACAATTCACTTAGAACTCTTCAAGTCCAGTAGACTTGGTACTCTTCTTCAGTTGATTGATAGATGTTGAGTTCTTGATTGTTTCTACTCAGTTGCTGTTTAAGCACTTATTCGAAAGAACTGAGTAGCTGAGCAAGCTTTGCTATTTCTTAGATTGTAGAGTTGAGCTTTGAGAGATGTTCACGTTGTTTGAAGGACCTTACAAATAATCATGAGCATATACATTAAAACATCAAATCATAATATGCATTCTCCCAATAGGTAGCACTGTTAGCCTAATGAAATGAGACATTGCATAGTCATGGTGGGAAAAAAATCAATAAATACCGCGGGAAAGTGCAAAAATCGCCCTCGTGAGTAAAAATAAAGCAGAATAAACCCATTGCAGAACCTTAGCTTGTACTAACGTGTTGGAGTAGTTGTTGTTTCATTTATATGCATAGTTCTTGATTTAAACCTCAGTTTACTTTCTTAAACAGTATATCATGTAAAATCTTCACCTTTGTCAAGCTTATTTATGAACACAACACACACACACAACATCTTTATAGTAGGTTAGGATTATTTGATTGTATATCATTATGCCTTTAGCTTAGTTTGATGTTTTGTTCTTGGATCTTGATATTTCTCTGAGGCACATCTTTTTGGAATTCATATTTGGCTGAGAATGTGGGATTCATTGTCATAGTAGTGTAGCTTGCATAGTATGTAGATTGCATTATGTTGCATTACTTGAGGGCAAGCAATAGTTCAAGTTTGGGGGTATTTGATAAGTGGGTTTTATACCTACTTATTGGATATCAATTCACGAGAACTATGCCCATCTCAATTACATTTTAGTGTGTTTTTAGTTGCATTTCGTGTTATTTTTCATTGCATGTACTGAGAACCCTTCTGGTGTAAAAGTGCAGAAATGGCTTAGCTCGGTATTGATAGGTGGAATGAGATCATTGAAGGCATGACACGAGGGTCGAGTGGAGATAAGAAACTGAGCATTGATGAAGGAAAAAGTATTAGCAGCTGGACACAGAAGCAGTAGCAGCAGCAAAACTCAAGGAAGAAGAACATAGAAGTCGCGCGGCCACGCAGCTACATAAGCTAAAACTCGCGTGCCAGCGCCATCATCAAACAGAAGCCAGAAATGTTACCAGGCGCGCCCACGCCTGTCTTGAACAAGGAACTCGCGCGGCCGCGCGAGTCATTGACTGTTGTTGTTTGAATTTATTTTAAATTTAAAATTAGAAGCGTAACTGAGTGGGGGGGGGGTTCAACTAGGGCTTATATATTAGACTTATATCAGTTATAAAGGGGGGATTCCACCCTTGGGGGCGGATCACATAACTATTGTCACTTTCTCTCTTTAATTGCAATAATAGAATAGAGTAGATTAGAGTAGTTATTTTCTAGAACTGATTAGGTCTGAAGATTTGAAGAAATTTGGATAGCATAACAGAGTCAAACTTGGAGCAAGCGAACAAATTTGCAATTTAACTTTCTCCTCTTATTTTCTCTTTGCTTTTTATTTGTATTCTTATGATGTTATTTCTATTTGCAGATGATGGATTTGATTTAACTATGAGTTAAACTCTGTTTTTGGATTGCAATGGATTTTATTGCCTAGTTTAATCTGATATACTTCATTGTTAGCCTTATTTATTGTTATGGGATTGTCTATTAAGATTCATGCTTATTTTCTTAGTTGATTGGTCATCAATTACTGTGATAATCCATATGGACTTGAAAGACGAAGTATGGGTTTAGATCTGATCTTGATAGCTTGTATTTGTATGTTCTACATGGTGATGGAATGTATGATTCGTGCTTAGGATAGACATATACCGAAGCATCGCTCATAGTCAATTGAGAATTTGGGCCTAAAGCCTAATTATTTGTAAATCACATAGACATATAGTGGTTTAGGTAATGTGGGTGTTCATGTGTATTCTATCAATTGTGGATTATATGTGATATGGGTATGGTACATTGAGATATGGATGTACTTTACTTTCGTTTTCTCGACTAGCAATCTAGTCCAAGTAATTTGGCTTAACATGGAGTGCATTGATTTAAATGATTCAATAGATGAAATTATAATCTTAGGTCTTCATTATCTAGTCTCACTCTAGGAATAGTTAGGTTTATTTAATTTAATAGTTTAAATATAAAATATAATATCATTCGTTTAAATAAGACTAAAATGGTTATGGGCTAGTGCTTGGTGAACTTTATTAGTTAATTCTCCGTGGGAACGATACTTTACTTACTCTTTATTACTTGTTGATCGTGTATACTTGCACCTATATATTGATCAGTAAAACGACCAACAGATGTAATGAAGGTTTATCCCAATGGAGTATCAATAGATAAGTTAAAGTATAATTTTTTCGGAGTCAAATTTAAACGTTGAGCGCAAGTAGGAGAAATAAAAGAATGGGTAGAAATGGTATCAAATAAGGTATAGACTTCGCTAGAGTTTATGATTAGCTTACCCATGATCACCTTGTTCGGATTCCTAGCTTTTTGGGAGGTTACGACAAACGTTCTCCCTTGAACTACCGGTTTTATCTTGTCTAGGATGGCCTTTGATGCCTCCATCTCAGCTGGACTTGACTTTGGTGCACGACAAAATCGGGCTAGGTGACCTTCTTTTCCACAATTTTAACATGCTTTTGACTGCTGCATACAGTTTGGACTGATGTATCCCTCCCCTCCGCATTTGTAATATACGACCGGCGGTTGTTCCCCTTCCTTAAAAATAGGTGTTGGTACTGACGTCTTTCCATCATTGTTGAATCTCCTCTTCTTGAAATTTCCACTTCTATTATCTTGGCCATGATTTCCACCGAAGTGGTTACCATTTCTGGCATGTTGATTTCCTCCACATTTGTTGTCACCGCTTCGATGGATGCTACCACTGGAATTATCATTTTGTCGGCTGCTCTCTCTTGGTTGGGTTGACTCGTTATCGCGCTCCAAGAACTGAGCCCTATTTACAACATATGAATACAAACATAGTTTGTGAGAAATTAGGTATTGACGTATCTTGGGTTTTAAACCTCGCAGAAATATTCGCGTCATTCTCTCCGCATTGTCAACCAAGTGGGTCGTAAACTGGGACAACTCGGTAAACTTAGCTTCATACTGCGACACGATCATATTGTTTTGCTCCAGCTTGATAAACTCTACCTCTTTCATTTGACGAATACTTTTGGGAAAGTACTTGTCGCTGAACAGTTCTTGGAACTTCTTCCAAGACATCTTTAGTGCGGCAGGTTGAGTGCGCTTTACAGATTGCTGCCAGTAATTTGCCTCTCATCGCAACATGAAGGTGGAAAAGGGAACCTTTTGCTCCTTGGAGCATCCCAAGACATCAAATATCTTGGTGATTTGCTTTATCCACGCCTCCGCCTTAAGTGGTTTTGGCTCTCCAAATAACCCCGATGGTCCCAGCTCCTTGAACTGCTTAGTGGTGATCGTCCGAGAGTTGCCAGTGTTTACACCTGTATTTTGAACAGGAGTCGCTGTCGCCTGATGTTGCATGAATTGCATAAAGACTCTGAACATCCCATCGTTCATCATTTGGTCGGTGTTGTTGTTTTCCTGAGGATTATTTCCCTCCTGATGCACATTATCCTGGGTATTGATCATTGGTGACTCAACGGTCTCATGTGCTCCATTGCTTATCTCACCATTTTCAGATGTCATTTTCAAACACTGCCACAAAACAAGGGTTAATTGACACGTCACATATTATCCCTATATTCTGACCGACCAATTAAATAACAAATAAACTTAGGTAGGTCATACTAGCGAAGGATTTCCCCATCTCTCCCCCTAGTTCTAGTCTCACATCTTAGCCAGAGATCATATCCCTAAGCTTTGATACCAACTGTGACGCCCCTAAAATATGTATACATCACCCATTCTGAGTCGCCAAATACATGGTACATAAATCAAATACAAACTTCTTTTATACAATACGACAACAACGTAGCTTAGAGTTTTTACACGAATATTGTCTCATAGACAATATTCAAACTCAAATGAAGTCCTCATTACATTTATTATCACACTATTTTATAGAATAGTGTGGACTACTATAGCCACCATCTAGGACCGTCACTCTGTTCCCCAACTAGTCCCGGCTTCGTTCTCATTTCCTAAAGAGAATAATGAAAGCAAAAGGGTGAGCTCAACTAGCCCAGTAAGAAATATTATGACTAAGATAATTCAGAATATATTATTGTTAGCATTCAACAGTCTTAAACTGATAAAATACAATAAATATCAAGTTGAACTGCAGCGGAACAAGCAATCCATTAGAAGAGTGAAGTAGAGCATGATATCTACTATCTTTTATGTTTTAAAAAGTTTTTCATCAACTTTATCGCTGAGACTCAGCTTAATAAATAAACCACATCATCAAATCATCCATGCACTATGGGCCAATGATATTCATGTAATCATCAATGGTCATGATCAAATCAACAACTGTCCATCAATGCACTACGGGCTAATGAGGACTTTTACCACATCATTTGTAACATTACGGTCATGATTATACCGAATAATCTCTGGTCATAATCATACCAATCAATAGTACATCTATGCACGTAAGCCACAGATGACCTTTATCACAATATAAGCATGATGATGATGACAATGATATAAGAATTCAATTAAAAGAAAGCAAAGCAAAATTTTTTAAAGATTTATAATTTAATTTATCCAGAATTCAATAATATCCAAATGGTCAACATGATACTGCTTTGTGGAGTAAAATTCAAGAATAATATTGTATCAAAAATAATTTGGACTGAAAAGAAATCAATTTTTTGTCATGAATAGTACCCTGGGTGAATAGTACCCCATGAATAGTAACTCAGTATAAAAAGTCCCCCGAATCCTCGGCTGAATAATATTCTAGTGAATAGTAACCCATGAATAGTACCCCGGGTGAAAATATTGATATTTAATAAGAAAGTTCATATCAATATTCCAATGAGACGATACTGGATGAAGCGCAAAATTCAAGGATATTCCACTAATTTCAGGAATTATAGAAGCAATACTTACCATACTAAGTTTAGATTTAAGAATATGAAAAGAAATAATATACGAAACTGTAAATAGATTTTCACATGTCATGCGGTAATTCGTGTAGACAGATCATTTCCATAATTTAATAACAATTGAATACGAAGGGTTATTCACCAGGCATGCGGTAGTCCGCGTAGACAAGTTATTCCCACAGAATAATAAAGAATGGGATAACAAAAGATTTCACCATGCATGCGGTAGTCCGCATAAACAGGTTATTCCCACAGAATAATAAAGAATGGAATAACAACCCTTACGAGTATTGAAAGAAAATAACTCTCTTCATGAATACGAAAGAAATAATACTCCTTACCTTAACAGAAGATTGAATACTGAAGTAGGATAGTAGCAGAATACTCTTCTTCTTGCTCTCTATAGTTTCTCTCTCTAGAGTTTCAGTGAATTCGTAAGAAATAATGAAGGAATGAGCTTCAATTTATAGGAAAAAGGATTGAATAGTAACTAATTCATGAACGACCCAGATTAATTCACTTTTAAACAGACGATCCATATTGATTTATTATTAAAACTTAAAGCAACGATCCAAACTTATTTACTATTCAAACTTTAAACTAGCGATCCATATTGATTTACTATTGTAACTTCAACCAACGGTCTAAAAAATTAGCACATCTCCTCATTGAATAATAAGCCAAACTTATAACAAATACCTCATAACAAACCCCTCTATTTATATCACAAATTGATTAAATATTTACCACAAATCACTTATCTTTAATCAATACATTTTTAATCTATTAATAATTATTCATCATTAATCTTATAACTCACAATATTTAACAACCAGATCATTCCTAGGAAAGAGGGGGCTTTCCGATAAGGATTTTTCTCTATTAGCGCGCAATTAGGTGACCATACCTCTCCTCGACAGAACTTTCTATACGTCGTCAATATTGTAAATAATAATATAAATAACTTTGTCGTCTCAATTATTGATTTAGTAATATAAAATATTATGCAGATGATACTATGACAATAATTGAATCAAATAACGTGAGATACTATGTAACAATTACTGTAGCAATAATTGAGTATAACTGAGTGACTTCTCATGTAAGCATCAATAATCAATACTGTGTGCTACTATGCAACCACGCATATTACTGTTCTTTTACCACCGAGTATTTCAACAGTTTAACGGTAAAACTTTCGTCATTATTTTATAAAAAGATAATTCTATAGTTTTCTAATTACGACAATACTTCCGTTGTGGGGTTCACTAATGATTGTGTCGTCGTACGAATATTCCATATTAAAACGAATATTCTCCAACCAATCGAATATTTTATAATCACTTGCTTACTTTGCAAAATTTGTAAATATTACCCACAACTATAACATTATATTAAATCCATACCATAATATTCAAAAATATAATTCGAGAAAATTTAATCTTTATTTATAAAAGTTGGGGTCTTACACTTAGTGCATAGATGGATTGTTGTTTGACATGGTCATGACCACTGGTGATACAAATGAATATCCTTGGCCCGTAGTGCATAGATAATTTGTTGGTGATACATACGAATATCCTTGGCCCATAGTGCATGGATAATTCGTTGATGTGAAATATTTATTGATTGGTATTACAGGGATAAAATATTAATGATTGATTTTTAAATCATAGAAGATAGTAAACATCATTATCTACTTGACTCTTCTAATGGATTGTTGTTTCCGCTGCAGTTGTTGATCTAAAACTTGTTATCTATTGTATTCTATTAGATTATTTTCTGTTGAGGATTAAGGATAATTTGTTCTACATTATCTTTGTCATAATATTCTTTACTGCGCTAGTTGAGCTCACCCTTTTCCTTTTGGTTCCATTGTTCTTCTTAGGAGGTGAGAATGTAGCTGTGACTAGTCGGGGAGTGAAGTAATGGTCCAAGATGGTTATTATAGTAGTCCTCACTATTTTGTAAAATAGTGTGACAATAATTGTAATAAAAATTTTATTTGAGTTTGGATATTGTCTACGAGACAATATTTATATTAAAACTCATAGCGTATGTGTTGTCGTATTTTTGCACGACAGTTGTATAAATGAATTTTGTATTTAGATTTTGTATCATGTATTTTGCGACTCAGAATGGGTTGTATAGACCTATTTTGGGGGCGTCACATGTACTATTATTAGTAACTTAAATCTTTATATACATTATTTTTTTCATATATTTCAATGTGAGACTGAAGTATTACATGGAGCAATGAGAAATGATTAAAAAAATTAAATATTTTATATTACCTAAAATAATCTTTCAAAATAATAGTACAATTTTTTTCTTTTCTTGGTCAAGCCCCCAAGGGCCCGCCCCGACTTTCTTATGTGGCTGGATTCTATAATTAGGGAGTGGTTAGTATGGAGTTAATTTTAGTCAATTGACCAATACAATATCGATACGCAGCCCGTGAGGTGATTTTTTTGTCTCCATGTCAGCACTGTATTAGTCAATTGACCAACTTACCATAAAATTAATTTCACTATAACTGGATCCCTATAATTATATCCCATTGACAGGTAATAATTTGATTGGTGCATCGAAATTATCAAAGAGGGGTCTTACACAATACTCCCTTCATTCCTTAATAACTGACGTTTTAGGATAATTTTTTTGTTCTTAAATATATGACGCTCTAGGATTTCTAGGAGAACTGGTTACATTATTTTCTTAATTAACCCTAAACATTTAATACTCTCTTTAATTCTCTCTTATTTTTACAAAGTTACTTTTTCTCTCTTTTAATAACTTACCCGTATATTCTCCTTAATTCCTATATTTTCTCTATCCTCTAACAATATGTCTTTATCACCTATAATTTAGTTTTTCATTTATCTATACAAGGGTATTTTTGGTAATACATAATAATTTTAATGGATTAATTTTAAGAGTTTTAACTTCCTTAATCCTTGTGCAAAAACCTTAAATATCACATATTTAGGAATGGAGGGAGTAATTGTAACAATATATTTTGTTAATAACATTTTATTTAATCTTAAATAAATTATTATTTTTGGAGACGGAGAGAATATAAAATTATGATCAACTTTTAAAGTTAGCTTTGGATATTTTAAAATGTATATCATATTATTTATATGTAAGGATAATATAGTAATAATATAATTTAAAATAATTTTTTTCTTTCCTCTCTTTACTTCTAAACTCACTGTTCGGGAGTGTTTTTACCGACCACCACGTGAGCTGGAGGTCTGAACTAGAACCGAGGAGATTGGGCCCATGGGGCCGAAGTCATATAGGATGTCGAAGGTGTTCGGGTTCGGATATCCGAGTCCTCCAGGCCGGAGTCCGGTTGGGATTATGGAGTTCGGGGTCGGGCCTTCGAGTCCCTTGGGCCGAAGCCCAGACCGGTACTTAAAGAGGCGATGGGGTTGGGCCTGTACCATGGGGCAGCCCATATGCAGAGCCTAGAGTTATAAGGGATCTACTGTGACAACCCGAGAAATTAGACAATTTATTAAAATATTAAATGATTGATTTAAGGTCAAATAATAGATCTAGACAGAAAATGAGTGTATGCGTTTGATGTTATTGGGATGGAATTTTGAGGATTTCAAAATTTCGTGAAGGCTTTTAAGTGAATTATTCATGATTAAGGATTTATGTGACTATGTTCTGTGAATATGGTTATGTATGTGTACTGAATGTGGTTAAGGGTCAAGGGTTGACCAGATTAATTATATATGTGTCAAACCCTAATAGTATATTAAGAACGCCAACGTTCAGTTAGAAAACCCTAACGTCTGATAAGAAACCCTAGAAATCGGTTCTGGAAACCCCAGTTTAAGTTTCGGGAGTCCGAAACCCTAATTCGGATATTAAAAAAACCCTAGATTGGGAATGCAATGATATGTATAAGGTTAAACGTTATTAATTATAAATTAATTAGGGAAACCCCTAATGAATTGCTGGAAATCCTGATTGATTATTAGAAAACCCTAATACTTGATATGAAAATCCTAGTTTCAGATTCTGATAAATTGAAGCCCTAATCTGGGAATAGAAAGGATAATTATAATGCTTATGTGGTATTAATTATACTATTAATTAGGGAAAAACTTAATTATTAGCAAACCCTAATTTTAAATTTAGAAAACCCTAATTTTGGGATTTGAAACCCTAATTTTATAATTAGGGAAAACGAAAGTGTTAATTTAATACTTTTAATGTTAATTAGGATATATTAATTCTAATTTTCAAGATTAAGTAATTAGAAAACCCTAATCTAATTACGAATATTTAATTTCTATTTTAGAAAATTATTTTCTATTAGAAACCCTAAATTGTGGGATTGAAAACCCTAATTTCCAATTTTTGAACCCTAATTGTACAGTGGTGGATTTAATTGCTATATTAGCAATGTTAATTAGGAAATATAAATCCTAATTGTCAAGTTATTAGAAACCCTAATCTAATTAGGAAATCTAATTTCTAAAATTAAAATATTATTTTTCTATTTAAAACCCTAAAATGTGGTTTTGAAACCTAATGTACAATTGTGGCCCTAAGTGCTAAATTAGCAATTTTAATTAGGATAAATTAGTCCTAATTAGCAAAGATTGATATGTAATTAGGAAATTATAATATAATTACAGAATTCTAATTACGATTTCAAATTTGTTAATTTTTATATTTCGAAAACCTTAATTCGAAAATTTTAGAATTTAAAGTTGCTAAATATTTAAGGGTTAAAACCTAAACCCTAAGGGTTTTTCAAACCATAAACCCTAACAAACCCTAAACCCTAAGGGTTTGATTAAAAGTCCAAAATGCCATTAAAAATAAAATGAGAATGACCAAAATGCCCTTTTAGTGTATTTTATTATGTAACTTGCAAAAATTGCTATAACTTTAGTTGGTAGCCTACTAATATGAACTTGTTGAGTGCAAAATCCAGCCAAATTCGTCCAACACATCAGATCTAACAACTAAGGTCATTATATAAGAGAATTGGAGAGAGAAAAATAAAAAAATAGCCAATTTTATTTTTGCTCTAACCAACTCCCATTCTCTCTCAAACCCACGAAAAATAGAAGTGTATCAGTCCCAAATACCTTCCCTAGATCAACCATAATCAAATTGGAGAGCATAGATCAAAATCAAAGCATAAAAGGTATAAAAATCCTAAACATGCAAATCTATGATTTTGATGTTTAATGTTGTTGTTTGTTGGTTAAAGTAGTGTATAAGGATGTCACTTGATGATCTGGGTTGCTATATAGTGCATCCATAACATCAAAGTGCACGATTTTAAAGTTTTCACAAATCTGGAAATCTTGAAAAATATGGTCTGACAGCTAAATGTCAGGACCCATAGACTCGTGTGTGTTAGTTGTTTTTGGTGTTTGAAGTTATAGACTTGCTCTATGACATGAGGTGTTTAATCTCCAATTTGAATCAGGTCCAGATCTTGTGTAGATTTCAAGATATGAATGGTCAAAGACCGTTGACCGATCACGATTTCTGGAATTCTGGGCAAACCCAGAAACCCAAATCGCCTGACAATGTTTTCTGTGCTCTTGATCTTGTTGTGGTTTAAGTTTTGGGCGAAGTGGTTGTTTTTATGTTGTTTTCTGTTATATGAACTACATAAATAAGCTTTTAGATCACTTAGATCATAACTAGACTAGCAGGAATCGAGGTCAAACTAGCATTGACCAACTGTTTTGACGAATTCTGGGAAATTCCCAGATTTTTAAAGAACAGTTGATGGCATGCCGTTTGACCGGATAAATATTGCACATGTGATGTTGATAAGATGATCTGATGCATTATAGTTGCTCCTTGGAATCTTGACTACAAATGTGGAGCATTAGATCACACAAATCAAACCTGAAATGAAAGATATAAGGACTCAAAGTAGGCCACTCAAATCTGTTATACCTAGAATGATGAAGAACAGTCCTGACAAGATTTTTAAGAGCTTAGATCTCTCTGATCTGTTGTAGTATGACCATGAATTCAGTTTGTGGTTGTAGTACTACATCAATACTATAATCCCAACACCATTATCTCCCCAGAAAGTAGAAAGAACAGTGAGTAAAATCCGGTCAAACCATGCACCCTCGCGACTGACAGTTTTCAGGGCTTGAGGCTCAAGAACACCTATAGCGACGGTTCTGTCGCTATAGGGTCCTTTAGCGACGGTTATTAATATGTTTAATTTCTGATTTTCCAAAAATTATTTAAAAATAGAATTAAATTCTAAAAATTACTAAAAATTATTTTAAAAATCATTTTAAAGCTTGAAAAATAGTTTTTAACTATTTTGTGTATATTTCAAAAATATTTAATATTTTTGGAATATAAATGGTATTTATTTATTTAATTATTATATTAAATAAATTATTTAAAAATGGTTTTAATTCATGAAAAATCATGAAAAATTACATTATGGTGTTTGAAAATATTTTAAGTTATTTTTGATGACTTTTAATATTTTGTGATGAAATTCATTAATTAATCAATATTAATGATAATTAGTTTATTTAATAGATATATTAAATAAATTATGGAAAATTAGAAATAATGATTTAAAAATCATATAAAATTGATTTAAGTGTTATAAAAATATTTTAAGTTATAAAATATAACTTTTGATATTTTGTCATGAAAATATTAATATTTTAA
The DNA here is from genome assembly GCA_020205505.1 of Panax japonicus. Classification (NCBI taxonomy): domain Eukaryota; kingdom Viridiplantae; phylum Streptophyta; class Magnoliopsida; order Apiales; family Araliaceae; genus Panax; species Panax japonicus. The sequence continues at coordinate 125,817 of JAINUV010001135.1, forward strand.
TATTAATAACAATTATCGGATAATGGATTTAATGGTTTAAAAATCATATAATTATGATTTTAAGGTATTAAAAATACTTTGATATATTATAATTATATTATAATATTATGTTATGATTTTCATTAATATTTTATATTAAATGAATATTAATGATTAAGGAATTATGTAGTATTTAATTCATATAAATACGGTTTTAATGATTGAAATTGTTGATAAATGATATTAATTATCTGAAAATTCTTTATAAGTCTTTAAAAATTATTTTGACTGATAAGATAATTATCTTAAATTTATGGTCAAATTGGATGAACCATGAATGACTAAGTGACTCGTTTTGGTGAAGGAGAACCTTATACCAGGCATCAATATAATCATAATAACAAAATTGATGATCTTGACTGGAAAGATTCATGAGATCGGAGGGACTCTTCCCCCAATCAGTGAATTGAATGAATTGTTTAATATACAGAGAATGATAAAGAACTTTTGTTTTATCATTCTGTGCATAGATGGGTTTAATATTGACTGACTCGGTTTCTAGCAGGATATCCTTATAATACACAAGGGATTTATAAGGGGCTAGAGGCTGGAAATGCCATCCAGGGGGAAAAAACTGGGCAGCAAACTTACTGGGATCATTGCTGGGTTTCATATTAGGTTCAATATGGAATAAGTGATTTTCCCATCTGAGTAAATACTCAGAAGGAGGATGACTAGAAGCTGAGGATGAAACCTTAGCTGGATTACTAAAAGGATCAACTGGGACAGGCTGACTTGCCAAAGCCGAACTGTAAGGCTTAGGCATGGTGCCAAGAACTGTAAATTTATTACTGGTCTGAACAGTTGGGTTAACTGGGTGAGGAACCATAGCTCCTCTGAGTTGATTGAGTGGGCCGGAAGGGCGGCCTGGACCCCTTGAGGAAGATGCTCCTCTGGTGCTCATTTATTAATAGTACCTGTATTAATGAATTCTCTGGTAAGAAAATCTGGAACTGAGTTGCTACTTCCTTTAATATATTCAATATCAAAATCAAAAATGCTTAAAATGGCTTGCCATCTAGCGAAGGAATGCTTAGAGGCCACATTTTCAACATCCTTTTCAAGGATAAATTTTGCAGATTTGCAATCTATCCTAACTAGGAATTTTTGATTGAGTATATCTCTCTGAAATTTTTTAATACATAAAACAAGTGATAAAATTTCTTTTTTAATAGTACTATATTTTAACTGTGTAGGGTTCCATGCGCCAGAATGGAAACGAACAATTTGTTCATCGGAAGTAGGAGTAATTTGTTGTTTCAATATGCCACCGAATCCAATGTCTGAGGCATCAGTTTCAATGATTTTGAATGCTGAATCATTTGAGATGCCAAGGCAAGGCAAAACCTTGACATATTTTTTAACTTGTTGGACGACAGAAGTATGAGTGTCAGTCCATGGAGGTGGATTACTTTATAAGCGCTGAAAGAGAGGCTTACAAATCTTCCTAAGGTCCTTGTAAAATTGGCCAATATAATTGAGTGACCCAAGGAACCTTTGTAGCTGATTTTTGTCGGTAATCTTATCTGGGAACCGGTCGGCGAATTGAATAGCTCTGTCAATTGGCCGCGTGAGTCCATGATAGAGGATTAGACCGAGAAATCTGACCTTAGTCAGAAACAGACTACACTTGGAAGGAGAAAGAACAAGACCATTGGTTTTAACCGTTTTGAAGAATGAATTCAAATGTTTAATATGTTCTTCAATAGTCTTGGAGAATACAAGAATATCATCGATGTAAACAATAATAAAATGACTGAAAGGATTCAAAATATTGTTAAGAATATTCTGAAATTCACTGGGTGCATTTTTTAGTCCAAATGACTGAACGTTCCATTCGTAGTGTCCGAACGGAGTAGTAAATGCAGTCTTGTACCTATCATCCGGGTGAATGGCAACTTGCCAGAATCCAGACTTAAGGTCGAATTTACTGAAAATGGTAGAGACACTTAACCTACTAAGGAGATCATCCTTGTTGGGTAAAGGGTACCTAATCCATTCTAAAACTTTGTTTAATGGCTTGTAATTAATGACTAGACGAGGAACTCCTCTCTCTTTCTCAGCTTCATTATTGACATAGAAAGCTGGGCAAGACCAAGGTGATTTACTATGTCTAATTAAACCTTTATTGAGAAGATCATTAATTTCAATTTTGCATAATTCCATTTGTTCATGACTCATTTGAATAGGCCTAGCCTTTGTGGGAATTAAATGTTCTTTAAATTCTTTTGCATAAGGCAACCTAACTGTGTGCTTCTTCCTATGCCAAAAAGCATTGGGAGAGTCAGAACATAAATCTTTTAATAAATAATATTTTAATTCTTTTATTTTTTCTTGAACTCTGTTTGTTTTGAGCTGTTCTTCAACTTGTTGGTATTTAATTTCTTCTTTAAGAAACTTTAGGTGATTAACTTTGCAATTAAGCATATTAACTGATTTGGAAATTGATTCTTCTTGAATAAATTTTAAATCTCTTTCCTTTGGTTTGATAAGAAATTTGAATGTAATTCTTTTACCTAAATGTTCACAACTTAATCCCTTGTTACTAGTGGTAAATGGGTATAATAAATATATAAATGGAAGTCCTAGTATGATTTTATCAGTAAGATTGCGTACTAAGACAAACGAGGTCTTAAAACACATACTGTCCTGACAAATATGTACATTGGGTAACTTATATTTTATTTCCATTTGACTACCATTAGCTGAATTAAGTTTTTCACTGGTTTTCTTGTAATACCTAGTGGGGATAATACCTTCTTGAATACAATTCAAATCTGCACCAGTATCAACTAGAGCAGGGAGTTGTATTGAGAAAGTTTTATCAATAACTAAATTAATAGATATATACCATTTTTGAATAGTAATATCTTTTATTCGTTTTAGAGATAAACCTTGAATAAAAAGATCAGACTCTTTAGCTCCAGACGACTCTGGTTCTTCCTCACATTCTTCACTAGAAGAAGAATCATTAACTAGAAGATCTGATTTTTTATCATCAATCTCTTTTCTTAAATTGGAAATATCTAATTTTAAATTAGAAATCTCTTTCTTAAGCTTATTAACTTCTTGATTTAATTCTGGGAGGGTAACCTCTTTAACTGGGGACTTAAATCTTTCAAGGGTTTTATTCAAACTGAAAATAGGTTTTTCTTTGGCTCTAAGAATTTTGTCAGTGACTCTTTTATCTTTAGTTAATAAATCTTTTAACTGTTTTAGATACTGAGTTTTTAATTCTGGATCTGTGATTTTACTAATTAAATCAACTAATAAAGAACTTTCTTCCTCATCTTTGGTGAGTACGTTAATTCTTTTACAACAGTCTTTATTACAATTATCAGCACATATAGTAACTTCATTTTCTGAATCAGAATTACTATTAGATGAATTATTACTGGAAGATTCTGGAATATCAGAAGCTTCGTTGTTACTGCTACTATTACTATTATTTTCAATTCTCATTAATTCTAGTAGCTGTTCAGTATCTTCAGTTGAAATATTTAACTGAGCTAATTTTTGTTTGACTCTACATTCGTTCTTGTAATGACCCTTTTGTCCGCAGTTGTGACAGACAATTTTACTCTTATCATATTTCTTTGATTTATTAAATGATTTCTTCTTAGATGACTTAGGTTTATTATAGTAAGTATCTTGATTATTACTTTTGCTATCTTTTTTGTGACTATACCGTCTCTTACGGCGTTTGTGACTTTTATGTGACTCAACATGTTTATCATTTTTATGCCTGTGCTTTCTTCTAGAGGGAGCAACCGGCGGTAAACCATACTGTTCACAGAATGTGCCTAACTCATATTTAGCTTTATTTTTATCCTTTCGAGCTTGTTTGGCTAACTTAAAGTCAATACACATTTTTAATCCTATTTTTTGAATATGACTGATAATATCACCATAGGTTAAATTATCATAGTCAATAAATCCTAAGTCTTTGCTTAATTCTTCTCTAACTTTGTGGGCAAATAAAGAAGGTAAACCATTAACAAATTTTTCTTTCCAAAATGGTTTATTACTATCATTTCTCATCATAACTCTAGATGTAAAAACATCTTTGTACCATCTAAAATCACTTAGAGTGGGACAAGTAAGATTACTAAATTGGTCATGAATTCTTTCTGTAATATTACTAGGGGTTCCAACAAAATGTTTAATTATGGTGAATATTAAAGTGTTAACTCCATCAGGAAGACCAATACCCAAATCCGCATTAAAGATGGGATTGCCTTCATTATCTCTTTGAATAGCGTGAATTATGGAAATTCTAATGTCTTCTGTGAGATGTTTCTCCCACCAAGACCTGAGAATACCAGTAAATCCACTAACTAATAATTCAACAATATCTGGTTGAGATAAAGTGTTGAACTTAGTTATATAACTGTTTGCTACCATTGACATGTGATTGAGTTTATTAAGAATTTCTTGTTCACTAAATCCGTCTATATTCCATTCATAAATTTTATTGGAGGATACTGAAAACTGTTTATCTAGATTTCTCTCTTCGAATTGTAAATCCGGAGGAGTTGGTCTAGAGTACCAATTTCTAGTAATACTTGTATTTTTAACCGTTAATTTATTTAATTGTTCATTAAGGTTTGATATAGATGATTGATCTGAAGAACTTTCATTATTATCATCAGATTCTACCTGATCGATAACAGCAATAGTTCCACTTGGGCCTGGTTCTGATTTTAGTTTGTTAAATAACTTTTCTATTGATTGAACTAATTCACTATCTTTATTAGGCAAGCTTAGATTATATCTAGATTCTGGTAGTTTAATTAAAGGTTGTTCAATCTTTGAATCGGGTTTTTTAATAATATTTTCTTCAAATTTTTCTTCAATTCTGTCTAACTGTTTTCCTACAGTAGCTAGATATTGATTACTAAAATTTAATTGTTCAATTATTTTTTTATCATTATTAGTTCCTTCTGAAATCTTAAAGGGACTAGCTATAACCGACGTATTTTTTACTGGGATTAGAACTGTTTCTAAAGGAGGGTGAGTAGAGGATACTTTTGTTTTATCTTCCTTGATCCACTGGGTTTTACTGATAACATTACATTTACCTTGATATTGTTCATACCAGTCGTAAAAAGTAATATTAATTTCTTCATTTTTAATAAATCGTTTCCATCTATTTACTATCTTATCTCTTTCCTTTTCAGTTGGATGATTAGATCTGAATAGATGTCTTTTGGTTTTATTAGATTTTGAATTAAAATCTTTAACTAGGTTATCCCAATCTAATACAAAATCTTTTTTAAGTACTCTTAATTGATTATTAATAGGTGCATTAAAATCTGATTGAGTTGGATATACTGAGGATGCCGGAGAAGAAGAAGCATCATCTTCAACGGTATCATTCTGAGTATAGCAAGGATGACTCACTTGTCCTTGATTAAGGATACCTTTAAGTTTGATATCTCTAACCAGAGGATTACTAAGAACATCAGAATCTCTTCTAGTGTGGATGACTGAAGGAGTAGTAGAACTGGAAATATCTTCAATGATAACTGGAGATCTAGTTCTTTCAAAACTAATTTTTACAGTTCCATCAGAAAATTGTTGAATATTTTCTATATTTAATAAATTATTAACTATGGGCTGTTGAGGTAATTCATTTGGCAAAGTCCATTGATTGGGTAAGTTAATATCTTTCCAAAGAATTGTTCTTGGGATTTGGATATTAGCATCACTAGTTGAACTTTGAATTAAAACTGTTTGATCTTTTGGACTTTTATTAAGAGCATGAACGTTCAGATTTGACTTCATTGTCTTATAATAAATCCTATAAATCAAAGCAATGGGCTGAGATCCTTCAATCATTTGAGTAATCTCTCCATCAGTTTTAATATTTAATGATAAAGCTTTAAATAAGTTTTGATCACTGAGACTAAGTGTGAAATCAGGAAAGCAATTGAAATGGATAGGTCCATTATGCAGACTTGCTTCCATGGCTCCAATTATACTTGGGTAATAATTTAAAAATCTTGCATCTCTTAGACAGAGATAAATGGATGAATTAATTCCTTTTCTGTTTAGTGGTTTGACTGCAACTTGTACAAGACCTATGTGAATAAAATTGTATCCTTTCTTTCTATGTTTATTAATGACTTCTGGTGATAATAAACTACAATTTTCATATTCTTTGTTAATTGCATAAACTCGTTCAACTGTTTTGACATTATAATCTGTTTTGAATTTGTCTGAAAAGGTTGACTGATAAATTTCTTTTGGAGAAACTCTTGGTATATTCCAATTGTGTAAAACTTGATTAATATTTTCATAACTATGTTCTTCTTGGTTAACTATGTCCGGAACAGGGGGCAAAGTTGACCTGTTACTAACTGAAGAGCTGGATCTGAATAATCTACTCATCTTTAACTGTTTTCAAACTAAATTCTTACTCAAGGTTCTTTCATGCATACCCCGTTTACCCTAAGTAGACTCATACCTATGTTCTATAACCCGACACTGCTCACACCCTGGAGACTTACAAAGGTTAGACACGAACTAGGTGGACTACAGGTAAGTAAGGTGACTTCAGAACGTTGATGAAGAAGATAATTTTGAAAAAGTAAAGAGAAGTTTGATTAAATAGATCTTTACTTAACAATTAACAACATAACTTGGCTCTGATACCAGAAGGAGGCTTCAATATAATCATAATACCAGAAGGAGGCGGAAGGGAAGAAGAGAGAGAAGAACAGGAGAGCGCAAACATACACAATTTAAATAACTAAAATAAAACAATTTTATTAATAACTGAAACTATTTACAAACAAAAGATTACAAATAACTTACAGTTTACTGAAATTGAAACATTAGAAGAAGAGAAGAAGGGGGGCTAAGTGGGCTAAACAGCGGTGGAGGCTAAAGATTCGCCAGAGAAGGAGCTCTGGGTCTTTCGAAGTCTGCCTCTAATGACTGAGTTCTGCTTCCTTTTATAGACAAAGGAAAAGAACTATTACAAATGCGAATGTAAATGAAATACAAATGAAATTCAAATTACAGACAAATGACTGTACATGAACAGTAGTGACTTTTGACTAAATAATACAGACGCAATAATGACCAACTGGCCGACACACTTTTGACTAAATCAGCTTTCGGTGGAAAAGCTGGGGCTAACTTTTTGACAAATATGGCCGTGGGGCCGGATGCTGGATTGTGCGCTGCTGACTGAAGATGCTGCTGACTATGCTGCCGGGGCAGAAGACTGTGGCTGCCGGAGCAGGTGCTGGCTGACTGGAGTGGGGATATTGTCTCATCCATATTGATTAATTAAGAAAGGGGATCAGGCAAATGGATCCTGCCCATCCTGTAAATTAACTGTGCCGTATGGATCATAATCACCATCATCATCGGCGAACTGGCTGACTGAATCTCCTTGAGAAGAATGAGTAGAAGCTTCTTCATTTAGAGCTTCGTCAATTCTTTTATTGAGAACTTGAGCAATTTTTAATAACTCTTTACTGGTGCAATCTTTAAAATCTGAAATACTACGAGAACATGATGATCCCGTAGGACTGACTTTAGATACCGATTTTTCTGACTCCTTTTCTTTACCGGATGCAGCACTGGTTTTAACTGAAAGAAAATCTTTTTCTTTAATGGCTGCTGCACTGGCTGTGACTGAGAGGGCTGGTAATGGGGCAACAGAAGGAAATTCCTGTTGGACTTGAGTAACTATCCTATCAACGTTGAATTTATCCCACCACTTAACATAAAAGAGGCGAGAGACACGAGGAAGAGGATCATTAGGAGTACTGTTGACTGGAGAACCTGGAGGAGGAATACTGTATTCCCATCTGAGGATCCAGGGGATTTTATATTTACTAACGAATGAAAGTGTGGGTGGAGCACCTTCATTTAATTTGGAGGGTTTAAAATGATTATGGAAATGGTTTAACTGGACTTTCAGAGGGTCAGGAAGAAGATCATATATATATAACAGAATTATACTGTGATGATATTATTCTAATATTGGAGATCTATATTACTAATATTAGGTCTTCGAGATAATGCGTTATAAATTGTGTTGCGGTAATCAACGGTTCAGGCAAGTTTCTTTGTACTTAACTCTAATAAGAGTGTTTTATTCAAGCTTATGGTTAATCATTGCTGATTGCCACGAAAATTGTATTTTGTACATTTTGCATGTATAAGTCAGGTATGAAAGGCTGATCACCTTCATTACCAGTTGGTTCAGAAATGTTTGTTCATGTTTAAAACTTGTTCAGTCAAAAGTTTGTTCGTGCTAGTTCTCAATTATATTGATGAATTATAGTCAGCTTATTATTCATACTCTTCAATCATGATATGTCGTTATATTATTATATTTAAACTTTCTGGGCAACTTTCATGCTCACCTTTGCTATATCATGATAAAACATTGCAGATAAGGCGAACGTGTTCGGATACAGGAAAAAGATAATGTCAAGTTCAGCTTGGGATATAAAGTGCGGCTAGTTTGTAATAGCGTATTTTGATAAATGTGTTGTATTTTAGATAGTTTATGAATTGTGTAAAAGTTAAGGTTACTCGACCTTGGGGATAAGTGTGTAAAGTTTAATGTATAAATAATTTATGTTTATATCTTCCGCAAACAGTTATAGAATGATTAGTGTACCGAATCCGCGGCGATTTGGGGCCCGAATTCGGGGCTATCACAGTTGGTATCAAAGTTGTTGGTTATGAAGCTTAGGTAGGAATACCTGAGACCAATAACCGCAGTGATTAGGATAAGATCTAACTCACATAGGGTTAGTTGGTCGGTAAGATTCAAAGATGAATCTCGGCGAGTGTAAAGCACAGAGTTTTCCTAACTCTGATAATAAAGTTGAACAGTAATGGTGAATAGATCGAGTCTAAAAGACTGAAAGTGCAGGAATAGGAGATCGTAAAACAAAACGATCAAGTCATAGAATTGAATCGTAATATATACGATGAGATCACGCCGTGATCTGATAAGGTTATGATAGCCAGAAAGAATCAATCTTATGATTGAAAAGTTTACAGTAAGATGCTGTGTATCAGTTGTACTATGAAATGGTACTATAAAAACTCAAGAAAGAGTTATGGATTATGAATACGGATTAAATGAAATTCATATTGAAAAGGGGGTTAGTGTTAGGTGGGGATTCAATTGAGGACTCGTGTCAGCCGCTGAGTTGTATGATTCCTTGTATGGGCGGGGAATTTGTACTTGGTTTTAGAATCACTTAGCTTCCTGGTCGATGTAGTGGTTAGGTTGACCAATTCTTTGTATGGGCGGGGAATTTTTCACTTAGCTTCCTATATTGATTAGTGGCCGAGTTTGGTTTGACAACCACTTAGTTTCTGGCACTGATAATCTCTGAAATGTTTGTGTCACGCTATTTGCTATATGCGTGTTAAGAGGTTGATTCCTTTCTCATGTATATAACAAATAGATAGGTCATAGGTAGAGGATATAAAGTTAAGTACGAGTTCTTAAAACTAATACTTATGTGACATTCTTGACTCATAGTTATATGAAATGTTTATGAACCCCTCAGCAAATGGATGCCAAAGGTCTGTCTAGGAAAGTTCTTAAACTCATATAATTGTGGCCAGGCTATGAACTCATAAGTGTGGTTTTATGAACTGGGTATAGTTGTGTGTGAATGAAGTGTTAAGGATAATAGGAATAGATAGAATGTTTAAGCAAATGATTTGAAATATCAAAATTTGTTTTTAATTATCACTCATGTACCATGTAACCTGGTGCAGAGATGATAAAAATGTGATGGAGTTGTAAATACAGGAATACTTAGTGTGAATTTGACCTTTGCGCACATTTTGAGTATCTTTGATAGATACCCGAGAAATTTACGTATGTATCAAAGTAAATCTTTGATAGATACCCGAGAAGTTTGAATATCTTTGATAGATACCCGAGAAGTTTGAGTATCTTTGATAGATACCCAAGAAGTTTGAGTATCTTTAATAGATACCCGAGAAAATAAGTTCAAGATCTTGTGTGATCGCTCAGTATAAATGGTGTAAGGTGCACGGTGTAAGGTGTAAGGTGAATTTCGGGGACGAAATACTTATAAGGAGGGGTGAATGTGACAACCCGAGAAATTAGACTTATTAAAATCTTAAATGATTGATTTAAGGTCAAATAATAGATCTAGACAGCAAATGAGTGTATGCGTCTGATGTTATTGGGATGGAATTTTGAGGATTTCAAAATTTCGTGAAGGCTTTTAGGTGAATTATTCAGGATTAAGGATTTATGTGACTATGTTATGTGAATATGGTTATGTATGTGTACTGAATGTGGTTAAGGGTCAAGGGTTGACCAGATTAATTATATATGTGTCAAACCCTAATCGTATATTAAGAACGCCAACGTTCAGTTAGAAAACCCTAACGTCTGATAAGAAACCTTAGAAATCGGTTCTGGAAACCCTAGTTTCAGTTCCGGGAGTCTGAAACCCTAATTTGGATATTAAAAAAACCCTAGATTGGGAATGCAATGATATGTATAAGATTAAACGTCATTAATTATAAATTAATTAGGGAAAACCCTAATGAATTGCTGAAAATCCTGATTGATTATTAGAAAACCCTAATACTTGATCTGAAAAACCTAGTTTCAGATTCTGATAAATTGAAGCCCTAATCTGGGAATAGAAAGGATAATCATAATGCTTATGTGGTATTAATTATACTATTAATTAGGGAAAAACTTAATTATTAGCAAACCCTAATTTCAAATTTAGAAAACCCTAATTTTGGAATTTGAAACCCTAATTTTGTAATTAGGGAAAATGAAAGTGTTAATATAATACTTTTAATGTTAATTAGGATATATTAATTCTAATTTTCAAGATTAAGTAATTAGAAAACCCTAATCTAATTACGAATAGTTAATTTCTATTTTAGAAAATTATTTTCTATTAGAAACCCTAAATTGTGGGATTGAAAACCCTAATTTCCAATTTTTGAACCCTAATTATACAGTGGTGGATTTAATTGTTATATTAGCAATGTTAATTAGGAAATATAAATCCTAATTGTCAAGTTATTAGAAACCCTAATCTAATTAGGAAATCTAATTTCTAAAATTGAAATATTATTTTTCTATTTAAAACCCTAAAATGTGGTTTTGAAACCTAATGTACAATTGTGGCCCTAAGTGCTAAATTAGCAATTTTAATTAGGATAAATTAGTCCTAATTAGCAAGATTGATATATGATTAGGAAATTATAATGTAATTAGAGAATTCTAATTACGATTTCAAATTTGTTAATTTTTCTATTTCGAAAACCTTAATCCGAAAATTTTAGAATTTAAAGTTGCTAAATATTTAAGGGTTAAAACCTATACCCTAACAAACACTAAACCCTAAGGGTTTGATTAAAAGTCCAAAATGCCATTAAAAATAAAATGAGAATGACCAAAATGCCCTTTTAGTGTATTTTATTATGTAACTTGCAAAAATTGCTATAACTTTAGTTGGTAACCTACTAATATTGACTTGTTGAGTGCAAAATCCAGCCAAATTCGTCCAACACATCAGATCTAACAACTAAGGTCATTATATAAGAGAATTGGAGAAAGAAAAATCAAAAAAAATAGCCAATTTCATTTTTGCTCTCACCAACTCCCATTCTCTCTCAAACCCACGAAAAATAGAAGTGTATCAGTCCCAAATACCTTCCCTAGATCAACCATAATCAAATTGGAGAGCATAGATCAAAATCAAAGCATAAAAGGTATAAAAATCCTAAACATGTAAATCTATGATTTTGATGTTTAATGTTGTTGTTTGTTGGTTAAAGTAGTGTATAAGGATGTCACTTGATGATCTGGGTTGCTATATAGTGCATCCATAACATCAAAGTGCACGATTTTAAAGTTTTCACAAATTTGGAAATCTTGAAAAATATGGTCTGACAGCTAAATGTCAGGACCCATAAACTCGTGTGTGTTAGTTATTTTTGGTGTTTGAAGTTATAGACTTGCTCTATGACATGAGGTGTTTAATCTCCAATTTGAATCAGGTCCAGATCTTGTGTAGATTTCAAGATATGAATGGTCAAAGACCGTTGACCGATCACGATTTCTGGAATTCTGGGCAAACCTAGAAACCCAAATCGCCTGACAACGTTTTCTGTGCTCTTGATCTTGTTGTGGTTTAAGTTTTGGGCGAAGTGGTTGTTTTTATGTTGTTTTCTGTTATATGAACTACATAAATAAGCTTTTAGATCACTTAGATCATAACTAGACTAGCAGGAAATCGAGGTCAAACTAGCATTGACCAACTGTTTTGACGAATTCTGGGAAATTCCCAGATTTTTAAAGAACAGTTGATGGCATGCCGTTTGACCAGATAAATATTGCACATGTGATGTTGATAAGATGATCTGATGCATTATAGTTGCTCCTTGGAATATTGACTACAAATGTGGACCATTAGATCACAAAAATCAAACCTGGAATGAAAGATATAAGGACTCAAAGTAGGCCACTCAAATCTGTTATACCCAGAATGATGAAGAACAGTCCTGACAAGATTTTTAAGAGCTTAGATCTCTCTGATCTGTTGTAGTATGACCATGAATTCGGTTTGTGGTTGTAGTACTACATCAATACTACAATCCCAACACCATTATCTCCCCAGAAAGTAGAAAGAACAGTGAGTAAAAATCCGGTCAAACCATGCACCCTCGCGAATGACAGTTTTCAGGGCTTGAGGCTCAAGAACACCTATAGCGACGGTTCTGTCGCTATAGGGTCCTTTAGCGACGGTTATTAATATTTTTAATTTCTGATTTTTCGGAAATTATTTAAAAATAGAATTAAATTCTAAAAATTACTAAAAATTGTTTTAAAAATCATTTTAAAGCTTGAAAAATAGTTTTTAACTATTTTGTGTATATTTCAAAAATATTTAATATTTTTTGAATATAAATGGTATTTATTTATTTAATTATTATATTAAATAAATTATTTAAAAATGGTTTTAATTCATGAAAAAACATGAAAAATTACATTATGGTGTTTGAAAATATTTTAAGTTATTTTTGATGACTTTTAATATTTTGTGATGAAATTCATTAATTAATCAATATTAATGATAATTAGTTTATTTAATAGATATATTAAATAAATTATGGAAAATTAATAATAATGATTTAAAAATCATATAAAATTGATTTAAGTGTTATAAAAATATTTTAAGTTATAAAATATAACTTTTGATATTTTGTCATGAAAATATTAATATTTTAATATTAATAGCAATTATCAGATAATGGATTTAATGGTTTAAAAATCATATAATTATTATTTTAAGGTATTAAAAATACTTTGATATATTATAATTATATTATAATATTATGTTATGATTTTCATTAATATTTTATATTAAATAAATATTAATGATTAAGGAATTATGTAGTATTTAATTCATTTAAATACGGTTTTAATGATTGAAATTGTTGATAAATGATATTAATTATCTGAAAATTTTTTATAAGTCTTTAAAAATTATTTTGAATGATAAGATAATTACCTGTGATAATTTTTGAGTGTTAAGTCAGAGTTTAATTGAACTTAGACTCGAAATTTTGTCCGACTAGACCGTCGGGATGTAAGAATTGTGTCGGGTTCAACTCAGATTGCAATAGTTTGACTTGATGTTACGTCTTATGTGTTATATAGACTGATAGGATTATGTGCTATGTGTTTAGGTTATTCTGTGGATATATATATATAACAGAATTATACTGTGATGATATTATTCTAATATTGAAGATCTATATTACTAATATTAGGTCTTCGAGATAATGCGTTATAAATTGCGTTGCGGTAATCAACGGTTCAGGCAAGTTTCTTTGTACTTAACTCTAATAAAGAGTGTTTTATTCAAGCTTATGGTTAATCATTGCTGATTGCCACGAAAATTGTATTCTGTACATCTTGCATGTATAAGTCAGGTATGAAAGGCTGATCACCTTCATTATCAGTTGGTTCAGAAATGTTTGTTCATGTTTAAAACTTGTTCAGTCAAAAGTTTGTTCGTGCTAGTTCTCAATTATATTGATGAATTATAGCCAGCTTATTATTCATACTCTTCAATCATGATATGTCGTTATATTATTGTATTTAAACTTGCTGGGAAACTTTCATGCTCACCCTTGCTATATCATGATAAAACATTGCAGATAAGGCGAACGTGTTCGGATACAGGAAAAAGATAATGCCAAGTTCAGCTTGGGATATAAAGTGCGGCTAGTTTGTAATAGCGTATTTTGATAAATGTGTTGTATTTTAGATAGTTTATGAATTGTGTAAAAGTTAAGGTTACTCGACCTTGGGGATAAGTGTGTAAAGTTTAATATATAAATAATTTATGTTTATATCTTCCGCAAACAGTTATAGAATGATTAGTGTACCGAATCCGAAGCGATTTGGGGCCCGAATTCGGGGCTATCACATCTACACGATTAAGGATTCGTGTCCTAATCATATTTGAATATGGTAACTCCAAAGGTAGTATTGGAATGGGATTCTACTAACACCTTTTAAGGAGATTGTGTTGGACCCAAATATAGGTAACTACCATATTTAGGAGTCATATTCCGACTCGAAGAGGGACTCTTGGGGAGTTGAGAATGGCTATAAATACAAGGCTTGACTACAATTAACAGGTAATATACATCTTTGAGCACTAAACACTTAATCCTACATTGTTAAACCTTGTGAACGGTCTGTACTTATTCTCACACCGGAGCTATACCCCGGTGGCACAAGCCGTCAAGCTTCTTGTGTGATCTGTTATTGTGCAGGTTTCAGCGCGTGGATTCTGTGATTGGACGCACGTACGAAACTTGGCGTTAACATTGGCGTTAGAAGGAGGGCTTTAGTGCTTTTTTACAATCACAATAATCTTTTCTGGTAGCAGGCTATGGCGAGTAAGGAGAATAGTTCTTCTGCCCATGAAAAGGCGAAGACCCACCAAACCACTCAGGTGAAGGGGTCGGTGAAAGACAAACTAGGGTTCAAAATTCAAGAGGGCCAGAAGGAGCTGGCCCCTTCCCTCCGCCGAAAACTCTTCCACGACAGCCAACACACGCCCAATCATACAATTCAGGCCGATAAAAAACATTCTCGGGCCCTCGTGAGGAAAGACAGAGGAGAAGGTAGCCGGGAATAGCAGGAGTTCATCCTGAAAAAGAAGATGGAGCAGAATAAAGATGCCATGTTGGCACTACGGCTACAATAGGAGGAACTCGAAACGCAAATGGCTAAAATGGCCAGAGAACAGGAAGCCTCCTCGAAGAGGCGCAAACATCATAGACGATCCCGATCCCCCCAACGGGATGAGGCAAGAAAGGAAATGAGCCGACCCCGGAGTCACTCCCGAGAATGAAGAAGCCAAAGGAGTAGTCGATCGGATGACAGAAAATCTGGATACCAAGGGAGGTCGGGGCAAAAGAGGAGGATCGCGTCTGTGACGCCCCCAGATCCAGGTTCCTTCAAACCTCGGATTCTGTCCGCCACGATACTACTATCGTCAAATTATTAATATCTTTTATTCATAACTTAATGAATATAACTTTACTTATTACAATTTTGAATAAAAATTCTTTCCATTACCAGGATCTGCACAATGACCCTAAACTTTTATAAGTTTCCCAACTTGGTCATTTAACATTCCTGTTTTACATTACATTCGATGTTATATAAATATGCGGAATAATTTAAACTTTTTCAATCTCCTTTGAAAATAATTCTTTTATTGACATCTTAACTTGAATTAATTACAATCCTTAAATCAAATTATTCTATGATTCACTTTATTCAATTTCTGTATAAATTCTTACATCTCAATTCGAACTCCTCTATGTACCACCTAGTACAACTTTACAAGCTAACATATATTACACATCATAAACTACTATTAAGTATATCTACTAGAACCTAAACATGGTTCAAGAGCATCACGTTAAATAATACATCAATCCCCTTCGATACTATTGAACTTTATCAATCAAGTAGCAGGTAACCTTTACCGTGTATCCTTAACCTGTAAAAGTGGTTATTTGCAAAGGTGAGCTCGACAGCCCAGTAATTCTAACAGTTTTCATGCAACACATAGCATATAATAACATAATCAATTCATGCATTCATAATCAATTAATATTTACTACGCATGTTACTTCACATATAAAAGGCATAAAGATTTATATCACAAACATGTCATCAAATATCAACTTTAAATTTCATACATATATCATATGCATTTCATGTATATACATCAACATTCGCATAACATAATATAGCTTAACTAGCAGTTATCGAATTTATATATCAAATAAGAACTGAAAGACTTGCCTGATTCATAGTTTATGAACTACGACTTAACTGCTTAACGCTTAAATGTACTTCGTGTATTCCTACACAGTATTATAATCATGGATTCATATCCATCAGTAACATATTTCATGTATTCTCAATGTAATAACAATATTACATTATTTTCTAACTAGGTTCGTAAAACCTACACTTCACGTTTGCACCATACGCTTAGAATAGTTAGGTAGGTATAGTACACCTTAACCATTCGCACTTGACATCAACATTCATATATAACTTTCACATACACGATTCGCTATATGTTCGACACATTTAAAACTCGTATAGGTAAGTTCAAATGTACACATAAACGTCTAACTTAGTCGTAACTTCATACAACATCACCTATACTATATTATTCATAGCACAATTCAGTTTCTAAGACATTACAAATCCAAACAACGTATCATTACTTAATATCTTGAAAGCATACCTTTGGACTTTAACATTCAAAAATCATAACTATCATTTATCTTTATCACCTAGCATGCTTCCTACATATTTCATAGTATGTTGGTCACATATTACCAGTTAAAGAAATCGTATAAGCATGCCTCAAACTTCAGTTCAAAAACAAAAACTATCCACGACTGCAGGATGGCGCAGATGCGCCCTGTCCTGGCTTAGGGACGACGCAGCTGCTCTGTCCCCTGGCCAGACCAAGGTTGGGCTTTCGCACTCCAGGTTTCAGTCCAACCTTCACACGCATATACACTTATACTTTAACATGCATACATGCTAGAGGTCTTTACATACTTGTATGACCATTTCAAGTTCAACCTTATATGTTAGGGACTTTAGTTTAGGATTTTCACTAAATCAAAACCAAATGAAATCACTAGGTGTACTAATTAGCCTTATGTTCTCATAAAGAGGTCACATAATCTGTACTACACATGCTCATACAATTTCATATCTTTTACTCATAGCTAGCATCATTTAACACTTTAAAACATGCTTAAAACTCATGTTTGATTAAATTCCCTTTATGTCCATCACTCATGAATTATGTTTAGAGGCATAGTAAAACATATCATGGCATCTCAAGCCTTTAGAATCTAAATACTCATGTGTAATGCACCCTAAGTTCGAAAACATGCTCGAGGTTTCCTTTGAGATCATTTTATCATAAATGATGCAATATAGCACATATAAGTCCTATCTAGTGACTTTATAGATATAACATGTCATATTAATCCTTTAGAATCTAGATATCCATGTGATGTAGCTAGATTTTTAAAAATATGTTCAAGTTTGTTTTTGAAACCATTTTAGACTTAAACTATGAAATCTAACACATACAAGACAACTTCAAAGCTCTAAACATACATAGCCAAGTCATGTTATCATGCTCGCAAGGTCAGAGTTTAAATCATATAGTAGTCATGCATGTTAGTTCACTATGCTAAGCTTTTTCCTGGAAAAAACTTCTCTCACAAAGCCTAATAAGGTGGTCATGAACAAAAGAACTAAGAATCACATGTCATGCTCGTTTATGTGTGAAATCAGTCGTGTGTATAGACCACTAAGCTCAAAATTTGCAGAACATAAACTTTAACAAAGTTTGTTTCCAAAACATAAAGTCCTTGTTAAAGATCGTATACCAAATCATGTTAATCTTAATAAAACATGCTCACATTAGGTTATTACACTTATATATACATGTTACACATACTTGCATGTTGTCTTAAGCTATAATACTTTACCAACACTAATCAGACCTGAAAATAGAAAGCAAAAACTAAACTCAAAGGCCGGCGCAGCTGCGCTGCGCCTTAGTGTTAATCCGGCGCAGCTGCGCCATGTCTGGTTCTAGCCAAGAACAGTCTGCTTCGGCAGAACTCCAACCTAACCACAAAAATTATTCACCAATTCGATTCTAAACATTCATATAACAGTTTAAACATTCTTATATGGTCATATAACAACTATATAACCATTACCCAACCTCAATAACATCCAACTCCACAAAATCAAGAAATTGATAATCAAGAATTCAAAACTCTTTTTGACAGAGACTAAAAATGGGAATTAAGGAATGGGGTTATACCTCTGCATTATGAATGATCTTGCTGCTAATTGAACTTCCAAGTTCTTATAATCCTTGTATACCCTCAATTCCACACTAGAAATTCTCAGAAATTTGAAACTCTCCACTCTCAAATATAACTTAACAAGAATTCTCAGCAACAAGGAAAGTGGAAGGAATGCTCAATTTATAGAATTCTTACTGACCATGTCAAGCCATTAACCAAGAAATCCAACAAAAGGTTAGAAGAAAAATCTATTGGATTGAGAGAGTTTGGTGAAAAGGATTCACTAACTCCTTCTCCCCCATTTCTTAGTTCATGATTATGGCTAAAGTAGCCTTCAACTGCTAACTAATTCATACGTAATATAGAGTTAGGCCACTATTCACGTACTATTGTGCCACTCAATTTGGGACAAGAGAGGAAATCTTAGCAATTTTGCAAAAACATAGGTTATACACCTATACACAACCCTATCCTTAGGTTATATTGTATACACATAACATCCATACATGGGTTATAACATAATGTCACAATACGATTTTCATAATTAATATCTTAAGGTAGTACATGTGATATGGAAATGTAACATACATATAATCCATGTACATTTTATCACACCGGTATATTTTATTGAAATACTAGTTTACAATATGTTCATGGTATATTATTTTAATATATGCCACATACATATTGTCACATACACATTTCATGATGTATTCATATCACATAGTTTCAATAAATCTTAATATATGGTTACCATATATAATATAGTCACATAAGTGTCGCACTACACTATATAATGCAGTTGTATTCTATATATATAATATATTTAATATCAATGTTTATTTAAACATTTAGTTCCTTTCTCCGTTTCTAGAATACACAAATATTTATTTATTTTTATATTACCACTACATATGATTTCATTGTACCACTTGGTACCTTAAATCATTAGTCTCAATTAAATGTTACACTTCACGTATTCTTGAGCCGTAGTTATTATATATCACTAATGCTCACATTTTCATATTACACATAATAATATTATTTAATAATATTATTTAATGATTATATCCACATTAATATTTTAATTGGGCTAAATATCAATTAGTTGGGTACTTTCAACCCACAAAAAAATTAATTAATATTAATCATTTCTTTTCAATAATCATTATGCATTCCTCTAATTAATAGAATATAATATTCTATAATATCGCTTAATTAATCAATATTTAATCTGGGTTAATTAACTCTTATTCCAAATCCATTCATTGACAACTTAACCATCATTTAAGATTTTTATTATCCTTATGAGTCCTTAATACCCATTTCTTAAACTTTAAATTCCAAAAACTGATTTTACAGACCGGCGCAGCTGTGCTGGTCACAGACTTGGTAATGGCGCAGCTGCGCCATACCAAAACCAGAGGCAGACAAGTTCTGCATCAGCAGAACTAAAACTACGCTTCTAAATACTTTACACATCCTCCTTAGGTGTTAACTCGTCTATCATCAATGCCCTTTTTGATTTCACATCATCGGTTACTATATTACCTTAATAATTTAGGAATCACACTTCGAGTTTTAAAGCTCTATTTCCCTGATTAGTTTAACCAACTATACATATCCTTTAGGGTTTCATACCACCAATAACACAAAACTCGAATGTAACACATACATAAATTCCTTTCAGCTTCGCTTCTTGCCGTGTATTGAATTACGTAATAATTCTCTAACCACCTTAAAGGTATATCGATTTTCTACTCTCATCAACAACGTATATATATATATATATATATATATAAGTCTAAACCTAGCACGCATCAAGTCTTTAATAGTATTCAATATAGTACACTGAGTGGTTTCCCACAAATAACCAACAATTTAGTTTACGTCTCGTCTATACTGTTTTCACAGTGAGTTAGATCGGTTACTAATTCGTATATACCTCCGCTCTCTGAAGGAATCGTTTAGCCCAACTCCTATACATCCACCATTAAAGAGTACAGTTGCATTGCCTTAGACTTCATACATACTCGTATATATACTCAAGGAATTGGTGATTATCAAAGATATTCAATGTCACCAACTACTACGATAAAATAATTTCACATAAACAATAGGTAAATTTATATCCATCTTCTTACTAATTCATCTCTACAAATATATAATAACGATATATATTTCTTAAACTTAACATCACTTATTACACAACTCATATTACCCTATGTAATAAAATTCCACATACCTCGTATCACATATATGTTTTTATTCGAACCCATTTCACGCCTTAAGAATTTTATTTACTAAATTCTTATTATAATAATTTCTGAAAATTTGGGTTCTTATAGCATCGCCCGAATATGAGAGGGACATACATCATTCGTCCCCCCATAAAGAGGAAGCTGATCCCCTGGCTAGAAGGGTCACTGAATTGGAAAAGTTGTTAGCAGCTAAGAGCCAGATGGGGACCTCTTCAACTTATCCAGGATCCCCCTTCTCGCCGGAAATCAATCAAGTCACGGCCGATCCAAAAAAGAAGATGCCCCCAATGGACACGTATGACGGGCTAGGGGATCCTTACGATCATTCGGATGGCTATGATCGTCTGATGTCTTATTATGGACACTCGGATGCTGCCAAATGTCATATGTTCTCCACAACATTGAAATAGAGTGCCCGGGAGTGGATGGGAACTTTGGCAGTCGGATCGATCGGTTCGTGGAATGACCTTCAGGAAAAGTTCCATGCTCGGTTTGGGAGTAACCGAAGACGGGGAAAAATAACAGCTTCCCTCATGCAGATCAGATAGAAGTCAGATGAAAGCCTAGGTCAGTATGTAAAGAGATTTCGGGAAGCTGTAGGCTCGGTAGCAGATTTAAACTCCCCACAAGCCTTGTGATTCTTCACAACGGGTCTGGACATCGGGATATCGAAAAAGCTGATGAAAGATTTGGTGATCAACCCTCCTGTAGATCTAACCGAAGCCTTCAATCGGGCCGAAGAGTTCATTACGATAGAAGAAGCCGTGGGTAATTTTAAACCACACTCCCAGTCCTACGAGAAGTCTAAGGATCGGTACAAACAAAGTCATCAGCGTTCGGACAATAACCCATGGAGAGCAGACAATCTTGGAAAGAAAAACTACAATGGCAGGGGATCTGGCAGTAATCGGCCTCCCCTTCCAAACCGAAATGTCAACAAAGTATACATGTAAGACCTCGAATTTTATGAAATAAAAGTATTCAATTTTTCTATTTAGTAAATAGTTAAATTGATAAAAAGTTAAAGTTAAGGGTGATATATGAAAATTTTTCAAAATAAGCAAGTGGTTATAAAATATTCATTGTTCTTAAGGAATATTCGTTTGATCGTGGAATATTCTTTCTGTCAGGGAATATTCGTACGACGGCGCATCCATTTGTGGGCCCCATAACAGAATAATTATCGGATGAAGATAACGACAAGTTTGAGTTTTTATAAATAACGGCGTAGTTGTTACCGTTTACACTGTTGGAATACCCGGTGGTTAAAATATAGTAATACGCATTGTTGCACAGTAGTACACGGTTTTGCACAATATTTTTTAATTATTGATTCTTACGTAAGAAGGCACTACTCAATTATTGTTACAGTAATTACTGTTCAATATTTTATTTTATTGATTCAATAATTGCTACGTTGATATTTTATATTATTGTTGTTCAATAATTGTCACTACACAGTATTTCCCATTATCAGATCAATAATTCATATTATTTGAATAATATTATTAGATAGCATTATTGGCAATGTCTAGAAAGTTCTGTCAAGGAGAGGTTTGGTCACCTAATTGTGCGCCATTAAGGAGAAATCCTTATCGGAAAGCCCCCTCTTTCCTGAGAACTGCCTGGTTGTCATAAATGTGATTCTGTAATATTATTTGTGAATAATTAATTATTGATTTATATGATAAGGGAATATTTTTTTGATGCAGATTTAAATGATGGATTTATTTATGTGGTTATAAATGAAGGAATTACTGTTAAGGTATTTTATTAGTATTTTGTCAGATTGGAGGTATTAAAAGATCAAATCATTGTTCTTGAGATATATTGCGTGAGTTATAATTTTTAATCTGACTGTTGGATCGTTGTGATTTTTGGATATGTTATACATATATAAGTTGAGTATATGTCCACAAATTTTGAACCGTTAAAAATGAACATATAATTTGTTATGAATTTTAAGAGGTGACTGATTCGGAAATTAGGTTTATAAATGATTTTGGTGGAAAATTCTAGAATTGAGTGGGTCCCACTTGTGGTTTGTGAAGAAATGTGCTGAATTTTATTTCAAATATGGTGGGTGGCAATAGTAGCAGGTAAAGCCATCAGGTAGCAGGTCAAGTCTGCTTCGACGTGCTAATATTTTCCTATAAATAGAGGGCTAAGTTAGAATTGAAAATCACACCAGAAACATAATCTTTCTCTCTTTCTCTCTCTATATTATCGAGTGTATTTTGTGAGTATTTAGATACTTTGAGAGTTGCTATTCAGTGGAAGTTTCCTTCGACTTTACATCCGATATTCCAGTCAGAAGTACTGTTCTTTTGAGGTAGGGGATTTTAAGGGTTATTATGTTTTTCATGTTTCGTAATTTTTCCGACCTTCAAATATTCTGAAAAAATTTAAAATGATAATTTGATGAGTTTTCTTGATTGTGTCCAAAAATGGTGATTTTTGGATGTATAGATTAGGAGTTATGAATTTTTTGGGAAAAGACTATTTTAAAAGTAAACTCTTATAACTTCTTGTGGTTAACTCCAAAATTGGTAAAATTTTTATTGGGAGTACATGTATATAACAGAAGTATACTCTGTAAATTTTGAAATTTTTGGATAAAAGTACAGTTTATGATAAATGTCTAAATATTGGGCAGTTTTGACCATATGAAAAATAGTAAATGAATTTTAAAATTTTTGGGAAAAAAATATATTTAATATGGGACTATATTCTGCTAAATCCCAGAAAAGAAATATGTTTGGGACTGATTTGGTATTTTTCATGAAAATGGACTAGTTATGAGTAAATGAATTAAATATGTTATGTGAAGTAAGAAAATTGAAAAATAGGATTTTATGGCTTGAGAATCCTATATGAGGTATATGCAGATTTTTGATGACGGTTTTGGTTATTGGTGATGAAATCTTATGAGTTTGGTATTTTAGGATGATTAAATGCATTATTTAGTAAAGTGTAAACAATTAAAATAAATTGTTTATAAGTTTAAGAAATGTTATGCTTTCAATATCATTATACCAAAATATTGGTATGGATTTTATTGTGGAATTTCTATCTTTTTCATGTCGTGGTTACTATTCATGAGTTACTATTTACGGGTACTATTCACGATAAAATTGGTTTATTTTTCTGACCAAATTATCGTTGATTTATGAATCTTACTCTTGAAATTAAATCCGTGTGTTGATCATATTGTTTTTATTGTCATATATAACATTTTATAACCCTAATGATGATATTTATCTTTGACTTGAGTGTAAAGATGGGTAGATTATTGGTATGATCATGACTATGGGTTCTCTTTGGCCAGTAGTGCAAAGTTGAATCATTGACTGGTATGATCATGACCATTAAATTTACAATTGAATATTTTTAGCTTAAGTGCAAAGGTGAATTGATCAACATGGTTAGAATTATGGTTTATATAAATTCTGAAATGATTATATATTTTTTTGAGATATTAATATCTTTGGCCAGTAGTGCAAAGATGATCTGTTGTTGAATATCTTTGGTCTATAGTGCAAAGATGAACTGTTGTTGAATATCTTTGGCCCGTAGTGCAAAGATGAACTGTTGTTGAATATCTTTGGCATGTAGTGTAAAGATGAATTGTTGATGAATATCTTTGGCCCGTAGTGCAAAGATGAATCTATTAGTATGATTATGAACAGGAACTGTGATTTGGTATAACCATGATCTTTGATGTTTCAGGTAAAGACATGTGATGAAAATTATCTTCGTCCTGGATGCGAAGAGGAATTTAGAATCACAATTATGATTATGAGTTATTCATATAATTGTGGACCAGAACTGTTGATTGATGTTACAGGGATAAGACATTGTTGGTGGATTTTTAACATGGAGAAGATAATAGACTTTATGGTCTATTTGACTCTTCTAATGGATTGCTCATTCCGCTGCAACTATGGTTGAAAAGTTTTATTATCTACCATATGTTCTAAATCTCTGATTTATTACTGATGAATGCTATTGATAATTTAATTATCTTTAGTCAGGATATTCTTTACTGGGCTAGTTGAGCTCACCCTTTTTCTTCACAATTCCTTTCAGGTAATAAGAGTGTAGCTAGATCGAGCGGGGGTAACAGGGGAATAGAACAGTGGTCTCTAGCAGTGGAAGTTCTCCCTAAATAGTATAGAAAAGTGTGTTGTATTTTATACATCATTTAGTAGTTATATTTAGGGAATCAAATAGGGTGAGGCAAACCCAACGTTGGAAGGGTGTTTTTCCACTATCATACAAGATGTCTAATGACATTCAACCTCATGTTATCATAAGACAAGGTTGTGTACATCCACTTGCTGAGTATATCTACGAGCACTACCTATATGATCTTGAAGTTTATTTGAAATATAATTTTTAACTAGAAACAGTGGAGATCTATATGTCAAGAGAAGACTCACCATTGGAAAGAATATGATAGTAATATTTTCGTTTTTCTTTGGAGTCTATTGGGTCAACCAATGATAATTCTGTGGACATATGATATCTATAATAACCTAGACGCATGGCCTCCCATGTATAAAGGTTTCCTTGAGCACTTCCCAAAGGTTTTTATTTCTAAAACAGTTTTTGACTATACCTTTATGTAAGGTGCCATTGTGACGTGTTATCCAAGGTTGGGATGAGAGTCACAGTTGGTATATATTTGTATCAAAACTCACAGCATATGTGTTGTTGTATTTTGCACGACAATTGTAGTAATAAAGTTGTAGTTGTTTTCTGTACCATGTATTTGGCGACTCAGAATAGGTTGGATGGATTGGACCTATTTTGGGGTTGTCACAATACACCCCTCTCAATATGGATCGGACGAAGATATTGGAAGAGATCAGGAATAAATCCTTCTATGAACCTTGCTCGAAGCGAACAAAACCTGGGAAGAAGGGTCGAGACAAATACTGTGATTACCACCATAGTTCTGGATAAACCACCGAGACATGCAATGACTTGATGGACATAATAGAGAAGAACGTTCAAAACGGTCAGCTAATTCAGTATGTAGCCGGATCGGATAACGTGGTAGCACTAAGAGAAGAAAGCGGAGCAGCAGATTGGGATACACAGCCCGTACCGAACCCGCCAACCTGAGGGGTAATTGATGTGATCTCAGACTGTTCTGTGGGACGAGTAACCGGGAGGAAAAGAAGCGGGAATCTCGAGGCAGTGTTGTCAGTCACGGGGTCTGCTAGCAGAAAAGATCGGGCCTATCTGGGAACATCCATCTCTTTCTCTGACGAGGACTATCCGACGAATCTCATAGAACCACATGACGAGGCATTGGTGATAACCGCTCAGGTCGGGACCTTGGATATGAAACGGATGATGATAGACAATGGATCCTCGGTCAATATCTTGTACACTCATGCCTATCAGCAGATGGACCTACAAGGGAAGAAGATGGATTTGGGTGGCGAAGGACCTTTGTACGGGTTCGGTGGAGATCCAGTGTATGTGTCTGGGACCATTGAATTGCCAGTTAAGTTTGGCACAATACCTAATCAGGTCGAGATAATGGTCAGATTTTTTATGGTCCAGGTAGATTCGGCATATAACGCGATCCTCGGACGACCGACCTTGGCAGCCTTGCAAGCAGTGACTTCCATACCCCATTTCAAAATCAAATTTCAGACACCGAACGAGATTGGGGAGGTAAAAGGTGACTTAGATATTGCCAGAAGGTGTTATCAGAATAGTTTGATTTCTTCAGGAGTCGGGGTCAGTAAGCAGAAACAGACAATGGCTATTAAAGTAGAGCCATTCACGGAGAGTAGTACAGAACCGCTTGCTCTGCCTGCCGAGGAAACAGAAGATATAGAATTGGTACCAGGAAATAAAGAGAAAGTGATCAAGATCAGGTCGGGATTATCAGAGCCATTTCAGACAGGATTGATAGATCTATTCCGAGTCTATGCCGACATCTTCGCATAGGAGCCTAGCGATATGCCAGGGGTAATCGAATTGGTGGCCCTACACAGATTACATGTGGACCCAGAAAAAAACCAGTTATACAAAAATGAAGAGTTTTCACCCCAGAGAGACAGAAGATCATCGATGAGGAAATTGCCAAACTCCTGAATGCTAAATTCATCTTCGAAATCGATTACCCGGAGTGGTTGGCCAAAGTAGTCTTGGTCCAGAAACAGAACGGGAAGTGGAGTTTATGCATCGACTACACGGATTTGAGCAGGGTGTGTCCGAAAGACTTCTATCCTTTTCCCAACATAGATCAGTTGATCAACGCCACCTCGGGGTACGGCATGCTGAGCTTCAAGGACACCTTTTCGGGGTACCATCAGATTTCAATGAGTAAGGAAGATATCCCAAAAACCAATTTCATCACGCATCGGGCAATATATGTGTATCAGAAGATGACCTTCGGGCTGCTGAATGCCGAGGCGACTTATCAGCGGATGATGAACTTCGTGTTCACGAAGCAGTTAGGGAGAAGTATGGAAGTCTACGTGGACAACATGATCGTCAAAAGTATGTCAGTCCGCGACCATCTTGAGGATCTGGAAACTGCTTCGAAACAGTCAGGAGACGCAAGCTGAGGTTGAACCCGACCAAGTGTACATTCGGATTGGGATCGAGAAAGTTTCTAGGATATTTGGTCAGCAAAAGGGTAATCGAAGTGAACCCAGAGAAGATTCAGGCAGTCCTGGATATGAAATCCCCAAAGTCTTATAAGGATGTTCAGAGAATGACGGGTCGGATTGCAACCCTTCGACGGTTTGTCTCAAATTCAGCAGATAGATGCCTACCATTCTTCGACACCTTGAAAAGGCCTAAAAATGAGTAGAGCGTTCAATGGACTTCGGAATGTGAAGATGCGTTCTAAAGGATCAAAAAATATTTATACTCTGCACCATTGTTGATGAAACCGATCCCTTCGGAACCTCTTTATTTGTATTTGGCAGCAAGCTTGATGGCAGTAGGGGCGGTATTAGTTCGGGATAAAGGGGGAAATCAGTTCCTAGTATACTACGTCAGCCATGTACTTCGAGAGGCAGAAACCCAATTCTCGAACTTGGAAAAATTCGCCTACGCTTTGATCATAGAAAGTAGGAAACTTCGGCATTATTTCTAGGATCGGTTGGTGGTGGTATACATAGATCAGCCATTAAACAAAATTTTACACAGACCAGAAGTATCAGGACGGCTTGCTGCGTGGGCAATGGAACTGACGCAGTTTACACTGAAATATCTACCCCGAACAACAATCAAAGGACATGTATTAGCCGATTTCGTCGTGGAATGTTCGTTCACAGAACCAGATATGAGGTCGGTTACTGAAACATAGCATGTGAGGACTTCGTGGATGCTTTATATTGATGGCTCATCAACTTCGGACGTCAGCGGTGGAAGGGTCATACTGACGAGTCCTGAAGGGTTCAAGGTCCAACAGGCCATCCGGTTCCAATTTAAAGCCACCAACAACGAAGTAGAGTATGAGGCCATTCTAGCTGGATTGAAGTTGGCTCGAAGCCTGAAGGTAGAGAAGTTAGTCATCTATAGTGACTCCCAGTTGGTCGTCAAATAGATATCGGGAAAGTATGAGGCTCGGGGGGCAAGAATGACGAGATACTTAGTCAAGGTGAAGGATAAACTGGTATATTTCACTTCAATCAGCTGTCAGGGGGTTGATCGGTCTGACAATACAGTGGCAGGTGGTTTGGCTCGATTAGCAACCACTTAAGCCAGCTCATTAAGCGGGTCGATATATTTAGAAGTGCTGGAACAACTAAGTATTCCAAAGGTGAAGGTATTATGTATGGATTAGCTCGACTGCTGGCTTACGCCATACATCTCTTATCTGGCCGATGGGATTCTACCTTTGGATCGCATCCTAGCAATAAAGATCAAGCACCAGTGCTCAAATTTTGTTCTTATTGATAGAGACCTATATCAAAGGGCTTTTAGTTCTCCACTGCTCAAGTGCTTGACACCATCGGAAGCAAGTTACACACTTCGGGAGGTGCACGAAGGGGTTTGTGGGGATCATATGGGAGCAAAGTCACTAGCACATAAGATTCTGAGGCAGGGATATTACTGGAGAACCATTTATCAGGAAGCAAAGGATTTTGTCAAAAAATGTCCCAAGTGTGATCAGCTGAACAGTGCCATCCCACATCAGCCTCCCGAAGAGCTGTATTCGGTCTTATCCCCAATTCCTTTTTTCATATGGGGAATCGACATCTTGGGACCTCTACCGAAGGCCAAGGGGAAAGTGAGTTTTGTGATCGTAGCCATCGACTACATGACCAAATGGGTCAAAGCCAAACCTCTACAAAAGATCACCGAACTGGAATATCTGAAATTTTTCAAAGAAGGGGTTGTCTATCGATTCAGTATCCCGATGGCCTTGGTCTCGGACAACGACAGAAAGTTTGTTGGATCGAAGTTCGAGAGTTTTTTTCAAGAATTAGGAATTCAATATAGAAAAACTTCAGTAGCACACCCTCAGTCGAACAGGCAGGTAGAAGTCACCAACCAAACCTTGCTTAACGGTATCAAAAGGAGATTGGATGAGTTTAAGGGTCGGTGGACAGAAGAGTTGCTTAGTGTTTTATGGGCCTATCGAACTACACCAAGAACAACAAAGGGAGACTCACCGTTCAGATTAGCCTTCGGGATCGATGCACTCATACTTGTTGAGATAGAATCCCCGACACTTCGGGTCAGTCATTATAAGGATTTGTACAATGAGGACGGCCTACGTCTTAACTTAGATCTTTTGGAAGAGGTTCGGGAGTCAACACTGGTGCGACTAGCTATTTATCAGAAGCGTACTGCCCGACACTACAATCAAAAAGTCAAGAAAAGAAGGTTCGAGGCTGGAGATTTAGTGCTTCAAGAATCAGAGGCATCGACCCACCAAAACATCGGCAAGCTCATGCCTAACTGCGAGGGGCCTTATAAAGTAGTGGAGGTGCTGAAGCCCGTGACTTACCGACTTCAAGCAATGGATGGCTCTAAGGTAAAGAATACATGGCATGCTGGAAGACTTAGGAGATATTATCAGTAAAAGTTATGTTATTCTTTCCCTTATTTATGTAACCTATGCAATTTATCAATGAAATAAATGAGAATTTCTCTTCCAGAAAATTTTATACTTCATTTAAATTCATAAAGCTCTTACAAACCCGATCAGATAAGCTTCGGACATAAACTGATTAGAAAGTCAGGGAGGACTTAACAGATCAGTAAAAGTCACAAGTATAACTGATTGACAAAGTTACAAATCCGATCAGATAAGCTTCGAGCATAAACTGGTCAGAAAAGACCTAACTGATCGGTAAAAGTCACAAGTATAACTAATTAAAAAAGTTACAAATCCGATCAGATAAGCTTCGGGCATAAACTGGTCAGAAAGTCAGAAATGACCTAACTGTTTGGTAAAAGTCACAAGTGTAACTAATCGAGATAACAACTAAGAAATTATTGATATTGCATTTGACTCTAAACATTTTACAACTCCGATCAAACAGGCTTTGGATACACATATCACTAGCATAACTAATCGAGCAAGTTACAAAACTAAGAAATGAGAAACAGTTAATAAAATTACAAAGTGTGAACCTAACGGAAACTACTCCTTAGGACCCTCCTCTTCAGCTTCGGATTCTTCATCAGAAGAGTCAAGGACGGAGGGATCAAGTCCAATAGCTTCCATCCTAGTCTGAGCTTTTTCCCTATAAACTTCATAGCCGTCAGCAAACTGAGCCATGATCTTCTCGGTCAAAGCAGGAGATTCTTCGTATTCTGTGATGGTACGCTGCTTGATTTCGGCACATTCAGCCTTCACAACGTTGCCTTCTCGATTCGCGTCCCATATTCGGGCGATCACTTCGAAAAAATTCTCAGTGATAGCGTCGATGGCCTTCTCCCGACTCTTGACTTCTTTAGATAAGACATCCTTCTCCAGGATTATCTTCTTGGCATGATCCTCAAGACCAACGAACTCCTGCTACAGAAAGGCATATTGCTCTTTAAGCTCAGTGGCCTCACGTTCGGCCTTGGTTGCTCTATTACGAGTCGCAGCATGGAGGTCCCTTTCTTTCAGCAGATCTGAGTTCAAACCTCGAACATCGGCTTAGAGTAGGGCAACATTATTCCTCAGCTGAAGCTCCTTCTTGGTGGTCCGAGCCAGGGGAGGAACGACTCTGGCCAAAATAGCATTAGCCTGCGATCGGGTACACCAGCAAGTCAGTTAGAAGAAAAGAGGAATCGGTAAAGAAAGCAGTTCAACTTTTAAAATTTATCTGGCATTGGGCCTTGATGTAGGATACCAAGAACTCCTCGGAGGAATAGCTCTTAAATCACTCGTCATCTCTGAACAGTTTGAAGTGTTTGAGCTGAGTAAAAGGGAATACCTCTGAAGGGCTTCTCGGCCAAAACGTCTTTGGCGTTCCCGGAGAAGAACTCGACTCGGTGTTCGGCTTGGAGATAGGGGTTGAGTGGGGCAGAGGGTCGACTTCCATGATCTACAGATCGGGATCCTCTATCAATCGGGGCTTCTTGGCTCGAGACTCCAGAGGAACCTCATCGGTCTCTTCTAAGTCCACCGCAACAGGCGTTGAGTGTGCGGGTGGAGACGGTTTTGAAAGGGCTTAGGCAGACACCTTCGGGGCGGAAATTCGGAAAGGAATCTTCTTTTTCTTCCCCTTTAGCAAAGCCATCTTCTCATCCCAGCCCATCTTCAGAGCGTTCTTTGTCGATGGTTCAGCTTCGGAAGTGGGAAGAACGAGACCCGATGAAGAGCTAATGGAAAGTTCAACTAGAGGAATGACTTCCTCCTCGGGGGAATCATATGTGGCCTGCGGGCAAATAGTCTCGATAGCAATCGGCAATGGCGTTAAGGTCGCATCAACCCCCTCGGGTTTGAAGATGGTCACTTCAAAAGAGGATAAGGCAGTTAAATAAAAATTCAGTAGAAGATCAAGGGGATAAATAATAGGGCTCGGGGTTTATAACTTACAGTCGTGTTCGTAGAGCCAGACTTCTTTGGACACGACCTCCAGACCCCAACTGGTCTTCTGCAAAAGCTTGTAAAACTTTTTGAAGGTGTCAGCTTGATCCTTCAAAAATTTGGTAATCTTTATAATGGGATTCTCGGGGCCAGCCCAGCTCGGTAGGAGTTTAAGGTCGGTTCCCTTCATGAAGAACCATAATGAATGCCAACCCTTGTTGCTTGAAGGGGTCTTCATGAATGTAGCTTGGCCAGCTACACGATTCAGATGTCGAAGGCCTGGTTCCTTCGATCGACCAACAGAAAATAAGATGAAGAAGAAATCCAGCCCCGGAGTGATACCAGCCTCCTAGCATAAGGCGATGAAGCTGACAAGTTGGATATAGGAGTTTAACGCTAGCTGTACGAACCCGATCCCAAGTAAAAAGAGAAAGGAAGAGATAAACTCGTGAAGGGGGAACCAAACCCTGTACCTCAAAGCATAAAGGGGAACGGCCATCCAGTCGCTTTCGGGGCGCCAGAACATCCTCTCTTTCGGTTCCAGAACCCGAAGCTTGTACTCCTGAGGGATATTGAACACGTCTCGGATGTCGGATAGTTGGGACTGAGTGATGGATGATTTAGTATTGACAACAGCATAATCGGTTCTAGACGCATAGAGACGGCGAATCTTGAATTCGGCATTCTCGATAGGGAGGCCGGCAGGGGCTGTCGGTAGCTCCACCGGAATCAGATCATCGGAGGCGAGGGTAGCGGTGCTGGTTAGGGTAATTGTCTCGGGAGGAGGTGTGCTAGAATCTGCCATTTGAGCAGTCCAATGAACAAATGTGAGGTTTTGAAGTTTGGAAAACGGAGGAAGAAACTAAAATCAGAGAAATTTGGTCAAAGTGGAATACACGCCGGAAATCGTTCTTGCCAGAATTTCTGAGATAGGTATTTGAAATGATGAAAGTTTCGAAAAAGTGATAGTGATGGATAGATGGGGGCTTTTATAGACAAAGCTAAAACCCAAGGGTGACTATTTATGGCAAGTGGGGTCCAGTCCTGGGGAAGGGTGTACCAGCTCAAAAAATGAGAAGAAATCGCTTGGGTTCCTGTTGCCTCTTTCTTAGCCTTAACAAAAGAGCTCTAACTCATGCAAGCATACATGCGTCAATAAGCAATACAGAGCAAGTAAAGTATCGATCCCACAGAGAAAGTTGTTTAATTTAAATCACTATGCAATAACTAAATCACTATATTTATATGCTCAAACTAATGAATAAGATTGGTTTGTTATCAAATCGCAAATAACAACTAAAACAATAATACCAACGGAATAAATCAAATCTGAAAATAATGGGATCCTAACTTCATTTAATATTTCATTTAATCACCACTATTATGCATGACTTGTTCACATATCACAGGAAAGTAGCCAAGAACACTAAAAGAGTCAGCCATTTTTCAATGCACTAAGACCTACTTACACAGCATCCACAAATGATAGACTATATGTAATCATCAATATAGCCAAAATCACTATATGTCTATGTGAAATTGTAACTATATTGAATTTAAGTTCAAGCCCTTATTCTAACTTACACGGTGAAACAGTATATGTCTATCTGGTTCACGAAATACACAAGCCATATAAAACAGTCCCATATACGTATACTATCATGATTACAATCCATACATGTATGTTCATTGTCAATTCCATACAAGTACTGAAACGAATGGTGATCAAGCATTCATACATGCAACACAATCATGATAGACATCCCATATGATATGTAAAAATAATCCAGCAATCAAGCATGCAATCAAACTACATATTAAAATCCGTTAGAATCCCATAATAGAGTTTAGTTCATGACTGAACCAAAAGCCATTATGGGATCAAATCTAAACATGATTAATAAACAAACAATTGAAAGATGAAAGATAGAACTATCAAACTCAATTGCTGAATAGAATCCACTATTAATATTCAAATCCTCATAAAATTCCAGCAAAATAATAATAATAATCCACTCTGGTAGAAAATTCTAAGAAGAAGTAGAAAAGTAGAGTTTTGGCCTCTTCCTACGTTGGAATCTCTTCCAGAGAGTAAACCCTAATTACGATGATTAAAAAAATACGTCAAAAGATGAAAAGATACCAAAGATACCTCTGACACCAGTCAGATATCGTTTTTAAATCACTTACAACCATTTTAATTAAAAAAATAAAATAAACAAATCAGCAGCTTCAGACTTCGCACGCGGCCGCGCGTTCCTCCAGCACATTCCTCTCGAGGCCGCGAGACTTGCAGTAAGTTATGATGTCCAACCGGGCTCTCGCGCGAGCGCGCGTCCCCTAGGCTTGTCATGCTCGCGGCCGCGCATCTTGCAGTAGGTACCATTGTCTGGCTGGGTATTCGCGCGAGCGTGTGTCTCTAAGCTCATCCTGTCGCGCGGCTTACAGTTGATGAACTCTAGTTCTGCTCCTGAGTTTGGTTCTACATTGTTGCTGCTGCTACTGAAGTTTCCTATGTCCATCCATGTTTGTCCATCCATGCTCCACTCAATCCTCAGCCATGCATATTCCAGCTTTTGCCTCGCCTCATGCGTCCATTAGCCTCGTGCCCTATAATACCACCAAATTAGGCCGATTCCTGCACTTATTCACCAAAAGGAGTTTTAAGTATATGCAATGTAAACTAACATGAAATGCAGCAAAAACATACTAAAATATACGTGAGATGGGCATAGTTCGCATGAATTGGTACTCCATAAGTAGTTATAAAACTCACTTATCAAATACCCCCAAACATGAATCGTTGCTTGCCCTCAAGAAATGCAAATTAATGAACAAGGAAAATGCAGCTATATTACTATACAACTAAATTGTGATGCAACTAATCTCACATTGTTCCAACTATCATAGAAATTCAGTCCAATTTGCCTCAACGAATTTTTTCTAGATTCAAGAATACAGATTCAAACCAAACTGCAGGCATAATGTCATACATTCAGATAATTCACAAATGTTATAGAGATGATGTGTGTGTGTGTTGTATTCGCTAAAACTTGATTTAGTCACAGAATACTCATGCTATATTGCTCAAAACAGAAAATTATAGCTTAAATCAAGACTTATGTATATATATGCAATCAGGACTATTCCAACATCTTAAAATAAACTAAGGTTCAACAATGGGCTTAACTGCTTTATTTTTACTCATGATGGCGACTTTTGCACTTTTTCGCGGTGTTTATTGCTATTTTTCTTTTCTTTTTCTCTTTTTCTACATGACTGTGCAATGTCTTACTCCATTAGGCAACACTGCTACCCCTTAGCGAGCTTTCGACCAATGACTCCTAGACCATGAAAGACCTTAGGGCGCTAGGTGTAGAGACAATCCCCTCGGGCGTACTTACTCAAGTAGTCAGGGCCCCGAAATAAGACTAGCCACGTTATCACTATTTTTCTTTTCTTTTTCCCTTTTTCTTTTTTTCTTTTTTTTATACATAGCATACCCATGTTTTCCCCAAGTTTAAAAATCAATGTTTTATACAGTCTAACTCACTTTTCACATATTTCTCTTTTTAAAACTGTATTTTTCTATCGAGCAATGCAACACATACTTCTTATACCTACAAGTGTTTGTGAACACATTTGTGCAAACCAAAAGCATTTAAATAGCATTATGAATTGCATTGTGTAAAACAATATATCTCAGCTCATATTATCCAAAATACACAAAAATCATTTAAAAAAATTCACTATCATCATTGGCTAGACAAAAATTTCTTATACGGCAAGAACTGTGAGATATGCAAACTAAACATGAAACTAAAGAATAGACTACAAAAATATGCAAAAAATAACTATATGATGCAAAAATTTAAAACTAATCATGCAAAAATTAAACTAATCATGCAAAAACTACACTACTCCCCAATACCCCCAAACTTAGAATATTCAATGCCCCATTAAATGAAGGTAAAGGGTAACGAAAAACTCCCCTAATTATCGGTGGTACCACCCTCCTCGGGTGGTGAATCTGGTGGTGGATATGGCACTGCGGTTCCAAACTGAGGCCATTCTAGCGTTGTTCCTTGCTGCGCAAAAGATTCGGCCAAGGCCCTTGTGAGTCCCGTCGCAAATGTGCCCAAATTATCGTACATGGCATCAACTTTGCGCTCCAACCTTCGGAGCTGGCGATCACCATGGGTGGCACGTGTGTGCGTGGACGGGCCTGCCTCGTCTGACTGAGGGGGCTGATGTGATGACTCTAGAAAAGTGGGCTGAAGGATGAATCCTAGTCCTCGTAGGTATGGTACACCACCTGCCCAGTCTTCAAATTTTTCAATTGTGGCATGAGTTATGTCCTGGCTTGGGAATTGCATTTGCTCGTTGCCCTAGTTACATCCCTGATTAGCACAAAGCATGGCAACCACTAATGCGTGTGGAATGCTCCCAATGGTGCCTCCTCGTAGATAACACAACATATTCTGATGGATGAGGTGGCCTACGTCAATGTATTTCCTGGTGATTATGGCCCATAGAATAATCGCCCTTTCCGCTGTGATTTCGTGCTGATGAGAGGACGACGTGAGCTTGGAACATATGAACAAATTCCATGCCTTTGCATAGCGGTTCAGGGCTGCAGTTGGGAATATACAAGGTTGAGTCGTGCCTACTTTATAGGTCCACTTCGTACTAGGCACGCATAATTCTGTAATAATCAACTCCATGTCTATCTCCAAATGAGCACCGGTGACCCAATTAGCCGTCCCCGTTGGCGGTGCATCAGTAATTTTGAAAATTAATTGAATGGCACGGGGTCTGTAATCTACCTCGATACCACGAACCAGAGATATACCGCTCATAATGACCTTGGCATTGTCATAGAACTCGCGGACTATGCTCATAAGAATGGGCGTTAGAGTTGCAGTCAATCCACCCCAGCCTCTCTCTCGAATCATGGCACACAACTGGCCATCCTGCCCCTCCGGCTTGAAACCTTGCTCCTTGACGAACGTTTTTACCATAATTTGGTAATACTCTTGTTGCACTTCCAAGTTTAGGAACTTGGTGTGATCCACAATATCAGCCACTTGACTGCCCGGAGAAGATGTAGAAGACGACGCAATAGATCGTGCTCGCTTAGGCCCCATTTGTATTTGATGAAGATTTCACGGATAATCTAACTGATAATGAAGAAGAAAACAGTGATGTTATTACCCTTAAGTTGTTTTTGCCTCCACCAAATGAGAAACCCTAGTTTTATATTGCACTTGGAGAAATTGAGGAGATATGGAACTTTGAATGTGGAGAGAATCGTGGCTATGTAATTGAGATATGTACGGCTTAAATTTGTAACTGATAGAGAGATAGAGACATGAGTTATGGAGACTGAGAGGATCGTGCATCTGTTTGATTGCAAATGAGAGTCCAACTAATCTCCATCACATTTTAAATTGAAAAAAAAATCCACGTCTACTGTCGCGCGCGGCCACTCAAAATTTGAATGGGCTGGGCGCGCTGGAGCGAGGTTAATAAATCTGGCATGGCAGGCATATCACGCGGGCGCGCGGATCTGTGTTAAATTAGCTGCGCGACCGCGCGTCCCTGATATTTACACTGTGACTTTTATCTCTTTAGATTTTGCGATACAAACATGCATGCTCTCCGATACACCTGAAATAACATAAATGGATCTCATCAAAACGTGGTTTACTAACTCAAAATGAACGACTATTCTTTCTCCCTAATTTCAATGCAATGCATGCACATGCTCTTCTATGATCGATTACGATGTCTAAGCAGATAAATGTAATCATACTATCCTAACACGTAATTAGACTAAGCTAAACCAAACAACTTGACTAAATAAATACTAAGTAGAGATGGAAACAATGGGTTGCCTCCCATCCAACGCTAATTTATAGTTAATTAGCTTGACTATCTTTGATTTTTATGTCGAAGGTAGAATCG
Organism: Panax japonicus; assembly: GCA_020205505.1. NCBI lineage: Eukaryota > Viridiplantae > Streptophyta > Magnoliopsida > Apiales > Araliaceae > Panax > Panax japonicus. Next base: position 163,542 of record JAINUV010001135.1, read on the forward strand.
AGGTGACTTTCTTTCTGTCTACCTCACCATCAGAATCACTCTTTAATCTCTGGCCAATCACTTCAAGGTGCTTATCCGGACACTTATCACCCACTACAACGGTTCCATACCGTGGAGTGGTCTCCAGATATTGAACGACTTTGTCTAATTCCTCATTCTTCACATTTGAATATTCAGTAACGATACTTTTCAATGGTTCACAATCCACTATACTCTGCACTTCATCATTAAGGACCCGGTTCACCACATCAACCCGGAAGCATTCTTCTTCATCTGTTGGGAACTTCATTGCCTTAAAGATGTTGAAGGTCACCTCCTGATCATGTACCCGCATCATGATTTCCCCTTTTGCCACATCTATCGAAGTCCTGCCCGTGGCTAAGAATGGTCTCCCCAGTATAATTGGTATACTTTTATCTTCCTTATAATCCAAAATGATGAATTCAGCCGGAAAGATAAATATGTCCACCTTCACTAATACGTCTTCGAAAATTCCCCGTGGATACGTGATGGATCTGTCAGCTAACTGCAAAGAAATGTTTGTTAGCTTTGGATCCAGTAGTCCCAATTGATTGAATAATGATAAGGGCATCAAATTTATGCTCGCCCAAGATCACACAAACATTTTTCAAAATTCATCTGCCCGATTGTGCACGGGATTGTGAAACTACCCGGATCTTGCAGTTTCGGAGGTAACTTTTGCTGAAGTACTGCACTGCATTCTTTTGTCAAGGCTACTGTCTCAAATTCCTCTAATCTTCTCTTCCTTGACAATATACCCTTCATAAACTTTGCATAGCTTGGCATTTGTTCCATTGCCTTCGGTGAACGGTATGTTGATCTGCAACTTTTTGAATACCTCCAAGAATTTGTTGAACTGTTTATCTTCCCTTTTCTTATTTAATCTCTGCAGATACGGAACTTGAGTGTGAATTGGTGGTACTGAACTCTTAAACGTCTCCTCTGGTTTTGTTTTGTCTTTCTCTTCCTTTTGTTCCTCAGACTTTTCCAGATTTTCCTTCTCTTCAGTGGCTGGCTTTTCTGCCTCGCGCGACCGCGCGACTTCCTTTGTACAATTGGGTGCGGGCGCGAGCGCGCGACTTGTAGTACCTGACAAATCTTTCCCAGATCTCAATGTGATCGTCTGACACTGTTCCTTCCCTTCTCTTCTTGGATTTATCTCTGTATTGCTTGGCAATGAACCCTGAGGCCTGTTAGTAAGCATGTTCGTCATCTGCCCCATTTGAGTTTCCAGATTCTTAATAGCCACTGCTTGGCTTTTGATCATAATCTCTGTATTTGCCATGTATTTCATCATCATCTCCTCCATTTCTGATTTCTTTTCTTGCTGAGGTGCAGCTGGAGTGTGATGTTGTTGTTGTTGTTGAGAAAATCCAGGTGGAAAAGGTGGTCTAGGATTAAACTGTGGTTGCGCTGGTTGTGTCTGAAACTGATTATTTAATTGAAACTGATTCTGCTGATTTCCTTGGCTATTTGACCAACTAAAGTTTGGATGATTTCGGTTGTTGGGGTGGCATGTGTTCTGAAACTGAACCTTGGTCTTTTCTGTAGTTGTTCATATATTGCACTGACTCTGAACTGATAACGCATTGATCTGTCGAGTGTTCCCCCGCACAAATCTCACATATGAAGGCAACTGTCTATATTTTACCTTCTTCCAAAGTATCTATCTTCTTTGCCATGGATGCCATCTGTGCTGACAACTGAGTAATAGCATCAACCTCCAACACACCTGCAACTTTGGGTTGTGGCATCCGAGATGTAATATTTGAAAATCGTTCGATGCCATTATCTTAATAAGGTTATAGGCTTCTTCATAGATTTTTACCCATAATGCCCCTCCTGCAGTTGCATCTACGATCGGTCTCGACTGTCATCCCAATCCATTATAGAACGTGTTGATCACCATCCAATCTGGCATACCGTGATGTGGACACTTCCTCAGCATTTATGTGTATCTCTCCCATGTTTCATACAAGAACTCACCCTGTTGTTGTTCAAACTGAGAGATAGTTGTCCTCATCTTTGTAGTCTTAGCCATTGGGAAGAATATAACTAAGAACTTCTGCGCTAAATCCTCCCATGTAGTTATAGATCCTACTAGCAAAGAATGAAGCCAACTTCTTCCTTTATCCCTCAATGAGAATGGGAATATCCTAAGTCTGATAGCATCATCCGTCACACCGTTGTATCTGAATGTGTCATGGATTTCGATGAAACTAAACAGGTGTTCATTCGGATCATCTGTAGCGGCACCCCCAAACTGCACGGAATTTTGTACCATCTGAATAGTGCCCGTTTTTATCTCAAATGTATTGGCTACTATCGATGGTCTGACGATGTTAGATTGTAGTCCATTAATATTGGGCATGGAATATTCCTTCAGAGCCCTATGCTCCTCTATTTGCTCTTCTCCTTGTGCCTCGGCTGCCATATTAACTATCGTACTTTCTAACTGTGCATGTAAATTTCTACGAACACTCGCTTTCCAACCTCTCCCGTTTATGTTATCCTGAACAAGTGTTAAGTCGGGGTTGGATGACCACGTGGGCATAAAAATTTATCCAAATTCCTGAAATAAAAACAAAAAACTGAAATGAGATAAGACTAGAATTGTCTATGTCATACAATATAGCTTAAAACTAATGATAATAATACTAAATTAAACGTCTTTCCCCGGCAACGGCGCCAAAAACTTGTTGCCTCTTTTTTAGTCTTAACAAAAGAGCTCTAACTCATGCAAGCATACATGTGTCAACAAGCAATACAGAGCAAGTAAAGTATTGATCCCACAGAGAAAGTTGTTTAATTTAAATCACTATGCATTAACTAAATCACTATATTTATATGCTCAAACTAATTAATAAGATTGGTTTGTTATCAAATCGCAAATAACAACTAAAACAATAATAACAACGGAATAAATCAAATCTGGAAATAATGGGATCCTAACTTCATTTAATATTTCATTTAATCACCACTATCATGCATGACTTGTTCACATATCACAGGAAAGTAGCCAAGAACACTAAAAGAGTCATAGCCATTTTTCAATGCGCTAAGACCTACTTACACAGCATCCACAGATGATAGACTCTATGTAATCATCAATATAGCCAAAATCACTATATGTCTATGTGAAATTGCAACTATATTGAATTTAAGTTCAAGCCCTTATTCTAACTTACACGGTGAAACAGTATATGTTTATCTGGTTCGCAAAATACACAAGCCATATAAAACATCCCCATATACGTATACTATCATGATTACAATTCATACTTGCATGTTCATTGTCAATTCCATACAAGTACTGAAACGAATGGTGATCAAGCATTCATACATACAACACAATCATGATAGACATCCCATATGATATGTAAAACATTCCAGCAATCAAGCATGCAATCAAACTACGTATTAAAATCTGTTAGAATCCCATAATGGAGTTTAGTTCATGACTAAACCAAAAGCCATTATGGGATCACATCTAAACATGATTAATAAACAAACAATTGAAAGAAGAAAGATAGAACTATCAAACCCAATTGCTGAATAGAATCCACTATTAATTTTCAAATCCTCATAAAATTCCAGCAAAATAATAATAATAATCACCACTCTAGTAGAAAATTCCAAGAAGAAGTAAAAAAAAGTAGAGTTTTGGCCTCCTCCTACGTTGGAATCTCTCCTAGAGAGTAAACCCTAATTACGATGATGGAAAAAATACATCAAAAGATGAAAAGATACCAAAGATACCTCTGAAACCAGTCGAATATCGTTTTTAAATCACTTACAACAATTTTAATTAAAAAAATAAAATAAAACAAATCAGCAGCTTCAGACTTCGCGCACGGCCGCGCGCTCCTCCGGCACATTCCTCTCGC
>JAINUV010000777.1:0-21580 GCA_020205505.1 Panax japonicus
TGATTTGGGATAACACGGAGTCGGACGACGACCATGACTGATTTGCCAACAGCGAAAAACCGACCGGCCTCGAACTGGTCGGCCATTTGGGTGCTACCCCTGATTGCCTTGATCATCGGCGGCTGGCTGGGCTGGCGTGCCTATACCGAGACAGGCATCGAGATCCAGGTACGCTTTGAAAGCGGCGAAGGCATTCAGGCCAACAAGACCGAAGTCGTCTACAAAGGCATGTCGGTCGGCAAAGTGAAAGCGCTCAAACTCGATGATGATGGCGCCTCCAAAGGCGTAATCGCCACCGTCGAAATGAACAAGGACGTGGAGCAATACCTGCGTACCAGTACGCGCTTCTGGTTGGTCAAGCCGAGCGTAACCCTGGCCGGGATCACTGGCCTGGAGACCTTGGTATCGGGCAATTACGTCGCGATCAGCCCGGGTGAAGGTGAGCCCACCCGAAAATTCAAGGCACTGGCCCAAGAGCCACCCCTCTCCGATGCCCAGCCCGGCCTGCACCTGACGATCAAGGCTGATCGCCTGGGCTCTTTGAACCGTGGTAGCCCGGTGTTCTACAAACAGATCAAGGTTGGCCAGATCAAAAGCTACGAGCTGTCCGAAGATCAGAGCACCGTTGAGCTCAAGGTCTTCATCGAGCCGACCTACGCCAAACTGGTGCGTAAGCACACGCGTTTCTGGAACGCCAGCGGCATCAGCATTGATGCCAACCTGTCGGGGGTGAAGGTGCGCAGCGAGTCCCTGGCCAGCATCGTCGCGGGCGGTATTGCGTTCGCCACGCCGGAAAACCGCAAGGACAGCCCACCCACCGATCCGAGTCTGCCGTTCCGGCTCTATGAAGACTTCGATGCCGCGGCGGCCGGAATCAAGGTCAAGGTCAAACTCAGTGACTTCGAAGGTTTGCAGGCCGGTCGTACGCCAGTGATGTACAAAGGCATCCAGGTCGGCACGCTCAAGGCGCTTAAGGTCGATCCAGACTTGTCCGCTGCCACTGCCGAATTGACGCTGGACCCGCTGGCCGAGGATTACCTGGTCGATGGCACCCAGTTCTGGGTCGTCAAGCCGTCGATCTCTCTCGCGGGCATCACTGGCCTTGAGGCGCTGGTCAAGGGTAACTACATCGCCGTGCGTCCCGGGGATAAAGGCGCAGCACCGCAACGCGAGTTCGTTGCACGGCCCAAGGCGCCGCCGCTGGACCTGCGTTCGCCGGGTCTGCATCTGGTGTTGTTCACCGAGAACCTCGGTTCGCTGGAGGTCGGCAGTCCGGTTCTTTACAAGCAGGTCAAGGTCGGCTCGGTACAGAGCTATCAGTTCTCGCGCAAAAAGAACCAACTGGTGATTGGCGTTCACATCGAGAAGGAATACGAAAACCTGGTCAATGCCTCGACCCGGTTCTGGAATGCCAGCGGCATTACCCTGACGGGGGGGCTGACCGGAGGGATTCAAGTCAAAAGTGAATCGCTGCAGAGCCTGATGGCGGGCGGCATTGCCTTTGAAACGCCGCAGGCCAAGGCGCCATTGCAAAAGCGCATTCCGCGTTTCCGGCTGTTTGCCAGTCATGACGAGGCTACGCAAAAAGGCGAGGTGATCACGATCAAGGTAGACCGCGCCGATGGCTTGCGCGCCGGTACACCGATCCGCTTCAAAGGGCTGGATGTCGGCAAGATTGAAAGCGTCGACCTCACGGATGACCTGCAATCGGTGCTTCTAAGCGCGCGGATCACGGAAGTGCCTGAGCGCATCGCCCGCGTCGGTAGCCAATTCTGGGTGGTCAAGCCTGAGCTGGGGTTGATCAAGACCTCCAACCTGGAAACCTTGGTGACCGGGCAATACATTGAGGTCCAGCCTGCGCCGAAGAACCTCGGTCCGCAGAAGAACTTCACGGCCTTGGCCAGCCCGCCGGAGAGCGCCAAGGTTGAAGCCGGATTAAGCCTGGTGCTTAGCGCGGCACGGCGTGGTTCGCTCAAAGCCGGTGTGCCGGTAACGTACCGTGAAATCACCGTTGGCAAAGTGACCGGGTACGAGCTGGGTCAGACCGCAGACCGCGTGTTGATCCACATTCTGATCGAGCCGAAGTACGCGCCGTTGGTTCGCAGCGGCACTCGCTTCTGGAACACCAGTGGTTTTGATTTTGATGTCGGACTGTTCAAGGGGGCGACGCTGCGCACCGAGTCTCTGGAGACCATGATTCAGGGTGGGGTTGCGTTTGCCACTCCGGATGGCGAGCGCATGGGCAGTCCGGCACGGGCAGAGCAGACGTTCCCGTTGTTCGACAAGTTCGAAGAGGAATGGCTGACCTGGGCGCCGAAAATTTCCCTGGGTAAATAATCCCAGGTGGATGGGGCGTCAGTGGTGACGCTCTTGCGGGAAAGCCCGTTCCTACAGGGTCGTAAAAATTGTGTACACCGCAATCTCCTGTGGGAGCGGGCTTGCCCGCGAACAGGTCCTGAAACCAACTCAAAGCCTCAAACAGACACCCAAATGAAAAAGGCCGCGATCCTGGGGATCGCGGCCTTTTTCGTTGCCATCAATTCAAGCGTCAGACCGCATCCAGCTCCGGCTCGTCCGCTTCAACATTGACCGTCGCCTTCACCTGATCGTGACGGCGGATGTACTTCCAGTCCGCTTCGTCGATGTAGATGCCGGCCGGGCCGCTGCCGCCTTCCAGGTCGATAGCGACACTGGCGCAGACCTGAGGCTTCACACTCGCCAGGATCGGTACGAAACCCAGTTGAAGGCTGGTTTCCAGCAACGCCGCCTGGTTCTTCTCGTCGATGTCCGCTGCCTCATCGAGGTAGTACGGCAAGCGCACACGACCAGCCAGGTCGCGATCCATCAAGTGCAGCAACAGGTACATGTTGGTCAGCGCCTTGATGGTCATCGTGGTGCCGTTGGACGCGGCGCCGTCGATGTCGGTGTGGATCACTGGTTGACCGTTGACCTTGGTGATCTCGAACGCCAATTCAAACAAGTCCTTGAGGCCGAGCTGGTTATGGTTCGCCGCCACCAGGCGTGCCAGATACTCCTTGGCCTCTTCGTTCTTGTTGTCCTGTTCCGCGCTCTGGCTCAGATCGAACACCGACAGGGTCTCGCCTTCTTCGTACTGGCCGGCGCTGTGGATGATCTGGTCGATGTGCTTGAGCGCTTCCTTGTTCGGCGCCAGCACGATGCGGAAACTCTGCAGGTTGGACACCTGACGCTTGTTGATCTCGCGGTTGAACAACGCCAACTGGTGCTCGAGGCTGTCGTAGTCGCTACGGATGTTACGCAGGGTCCGGGCGATGTCCGTGACGGCGGCACGCCGCGCCTTGCCCAGGGTCAGGGCTTCGTCGGTGCGGTGTGCGTACGCGTTGATCAGCAGTTGCAGGCGGCGCTCCATATCGTCTTCGCTGTCGAACTTGGCCACGCCCTTGAGGCGCACCTGAGCGTACAGCGCTTCGATCTGGCCGTCGGCACGCAGCAGACCTTGCCAACTGTCCTGATAATCGTTGAGCAGCGGCAGCAGGTTGTCCATCGAATCGTCGACCGGATCCATGAACGGCGTGCCGAACGGCAGGTCCGCCGGCAGCAACTGACGGCGGCGCAGGGCGTCGTCGAGGGTGCGTTGCTTGGCTCCATGTCGGCGATCTGCCGGCCGACCAGTTGCAGCTTGGCCGACAGTTGCTGGACGCGTTCGGTGAAAGGCATCGCTGGAACGCTTGAAGTTCGTCCTGCGCGGCTTCCATCTGCGCCAGCTGCTCAAGCTTGTCGCCTTCTCGGCGCTCAGGGTCTGGGTGCGACGGAAATCTTCCAGGGCTTTCTGCGCATCCAGCACTTGCTGGTACAGCGCTTCGGTCTGGGTCTTGCTCGCGGCGCGGTCGGCGGCCACGGCTTGCTGGGTTTTCAGTTGCTTGAGTTCTTTTTCCAGACGCTCTTCTGGTCGCGCAGCGCCGCGCGGTCAGCCAGCGCTTGCAGGGCCGGCGGCTCGATGTGCGAGATGTCGATGGACAGGCCCGGCACTTCGAAGCGTTCGCCCTTGAAGCCATCGAGGATCAGTTCCACCGATTTGACCCAGTCGCCATTGTCGTCCAGCGCAATGCCGTGCTCGCCCAGCGGCAGGCTGAACAAGGCGCTGTTGAACAGACGCATCAGGCGCTCGACGTCCTGCTGCGAGAACTCTTCGCGCAAACGCGCGTAGCTGTTGTTGTCGGCGTGATCGAGTTGCTGCTTGACCGACTTCAGGCGTTTTTCCAGGTCGCGCAGACGTTCGTCGAGGTCTTCGGCGCTGAACTGGCGGGACTGAGCGAGTGCACCGGCCAGTTCATCGTGGGCGTCCTTGGCCGCGAGCAACTGCTGCTCCAGCACCTTGACGTCGTCGATCAGCGCAAAGCGATGCTTGAGTACCGACAGCTCGCCGAGCCAGCGCTGGATGCCGGTGATTTCCCGCTCCAGACGCATCAGTTCCTGAGTGCCACCGCGCTGATCGTTTTGCAGTTCGTCCTGCTCGCGACGGTAGTGCTCGGCCTGGATCGTCAGCTCTTCCTTGCGTGCGCCGGCGTAGTCGGACCAGGTGCCGAGCAGGGAGTCGAGCAATGGCGAAATCCGGTGCAGTTTGCCGCGCAGGATGTCGCGCTGTTTCACGCCATTGGCCAAGGCCTCGACCAATGGACCGGCGGCGACCAGCGAGTTGTAGTCCTGCTCCATGCGTCGTACATCGCGGAAGGCTTCTTCGCACGCCGCGATGTAGTCCACGCTACCGGAACGCAGGCTGTGTTCGAAGGCGTCAAGGAACAATTGCTTGAGCTTGGCCGCAGTGATTTCACGCATGTGCAGCAGGTTGATGAACAGGGCGCGGAAGGTCTTCAGGCTCTGCTCACTGGTGGAGCGTAGCGGAATCAGCGTCAGGTCCAGCGGGATCGAGGTGTGTCCACCGACCAGCAGGCGACGCAGTTCATCCGGCTTGAGTTCGTAGGCCTTCAGGCCTTCGCGTTCAAGGTTGGTGAACAGCTCTTTCTGACGCAGGCAGGTGTCGTTTTTCTGGTAATGAGCCAGGTCCAGATTGCCGGCATAGGCAAAGAACTGGTGACCGAAACCGCCACCCGGACCGCGACCGACCACGCCGATCACGTGCGGACCGTGGGGCAGGTTGACTTCCACCAGGATGTAACTGGTGTCCGAGGCGAAGTAGAAGCGCCGGGATTGTTCCAGGCTGTACTTGCCGAAACTCATGTCCGACATGCGTGCCAGGATCGGGAACTGCAGGGCGTTGATCGAGGCGGACTTGCCCAGGTTGTTCGCGCCGTAGACCGATAGCGGCTCTTCCAGCGGGAACAGGCCGAGGCTGTAACCGGCGGTGTTCAGTAGGGCAAAGCGGCGGATGCCGTAGCGTTCCTTGCTCATGCGTCAAGCTCCTGTTCTTCGGCAATGGCACGGGCCAGCGCGTCTTCTTCGCTTTCACCGTCGAACTCGCTGAGGTCCAAGGGATCATCGGTCTGCAGCAGCTTTTCATCGCTGTCTTCGTCGATCAGCACCGGCGCCGGCAGTGGCAGCACGCTGTGCAGGCTGGCCGCCAGATCGCGGTCCTGTTGAACCGAGAGGCACACATCGAGGAAACGGTGCATCGGCGGCAGGAAGCGGTAGACGCCGTTTTCTTCCCCGGCGAAGCCGAGCTGGGTCATGCGGCGCATGATTTTTTCTTCGAGTTCGTCCTGGGTCTGCACTTCGGCCTGGATGAACAGGTCGCGGTACTTCTCCAGCAGTGATGGCAGTTCGTCACGGCCGAGGCTGCCGCCGTCGAGCACGGCGATCGGGTCGCGGCCCTGGTCGGCCAGGTGCTCGACGAGGATGAAGGTGAACAGCGCCAGGCGTTGGGCCGTCTTGTTCACTGCCGCCGCAGCGAGGTCCGGCACGAAGTAGTAGAAACCACGGGTATCACAGACCAGTTCAAAGCCCAGCGCCTTGAACAGCGTGCGGTACTGGTCCTGAAAATTCGATAGCTGCGCGTACAGCTCTGGATCGCGACGGCTGACATGGTATCCCTTGAACAGCTCGCGAAAGATCGGCGCCAGCTGAGACAGTTCGGATAGATCAAGTTGCATGGGGAGTACTGGCATAGAGGGTGCTCGCAGAATTCTCGGAGGCATCATCGCCGGCCGAGAGCAGGGCGAAGGAGCGCAGGCTGACCTGGTGCTCGTGTGTGAAGTAATCGCGGCGTTCCAGACGCTCGCGTTTGAAGCGTTTTTCCCGCGACAGGCGTGAGAACCAATACAGCAATTCGTCGGTGGCGCCGTCCGGTTCCTGCTCCAGCAGCCAGGTCATCAGGTCCGGCATCGGCAGGGCCTCTTCGCAGCGGTCGAGCATTTCCCGAACCGTGCGTGGCGCGCGCGGCGCATCGCCGCCCTTTTGGGTCTTGTGCGCCTTGGGGAAGCGGGCCGGTTTCGGCTCGAATCGGGCCAAGGCGTAAACGTAGGCCTCGACCTGACTGGCGCTACCAAGGAATGTACTTTGCGGCCGGGTGAACATCGGCATCGCGGCTTGTGGCACGGCGTCGATACCCTTGCGGCGAATCATCGACAGGGCCAGTGCCGCACCACGGGTCACGGCGTTGTGACGGCGGGCTTCTTCACGCAATGGCAGCAGCAGTTCGCGGGCGTGACGCAGGGTCAACTGGGCGCTGGTCTGCATTTCGAGGATCCGCGCGTGGGTGCGCAGCAGCATGTCGTCGTCAACCAGATGGCCCAGGCGTTGCTGCTCGGTGAGCATCTTCAGCAGAACGTTTTCGACCTTGCGCACACCTTGTTCAAACGCGCCGTCGGCGTTGACCAACTGAATCATCGGCTCGACGTATTCATCCCAGGTCGCCAGGACTTCAGCGTAACGCTGGCGCAGCGGGATCTGTCGGTCGCTGGTCTTGGCCCGCTCGGCAACAGCCACCAGGGCTTGTTCGTCGTTGGCGAGTTTTTTCAATACATCGCGTACGCGCATGTCGAGCAGGCGCAGTTGGCGCGCCAGATCGTTGCCGTCGCGGATGTCGAAGGCATCCTGGATGTAGCCGGCCAGGCGCTCGAGGTGGCGCAGATAGGCTTCGATTTCCAGGCACAGGCCCAGACGGTGTTCACGGCGCAGGTAGGCGAGGAAGTCGTGGATCTGCGCGTTGAGCTCGAAACGGTTCGGGCTTTTCGCCACGGGAACCAGAATGTCGAGGCGAATCCACACGTCCAGCAGGCTGGTGATGTCCTGCGGCGTACTGTCGAGTTGCTGGGCGGCCAACTGTGAACGCAGTTCGTTGAGGCTCAGTGTGCCTTGGTCGAAGTGCTCGCACAGTGGCTCCAGAAGTGCCCAGTGTTCAGCGAGGGCGCGCAAGACGCGCTTGGGTTCGATCATCGGAATGGCCGGCTGGTTGGCGATTAAAAGCCGAGATTGTACTGCATCGGGGCCGATGCGATTCACTCTCGGGACGGACTGTCGCTTTTCTAACGATCAACTGCGGGCGATCTTGAGCGAAGGGCTGTAGAATCACCGCACTTTAGTTATCCACAAGTGGCCGACCTTTGCTTATCGAGTCCCGCCGCCGCGCCTATTTGAACGCCATGCAGGTGGTCAACTGGCTGCCGCGCACCGAATTGCCCTTTGCTGCGCCGTCGCGGCCCGAGCTGCTGGAGCTGCCCGAGCCGTTGCCCGTCGCCACGGCGGCGCCGGCACCTGCGGCCCAAGCGCCTGTGGAACCGCAGGTCAAACCGGCCGAGCGGGTGAAAATCGAAGTGCCACGGCCATCGTTGGCAAGCACGCGCACCGGGGCCAAACCGGTGGAAGAGGTCGAACAAGCACCGGTCGTCGCCAGGGTTGCCCCAGTACCGCCACCTCGTTTTTCCCTGCAATTGCTGCGGGCCGGGCGTTGCCTGCTGCTGGTGGAGTTACCCACAGGCGAAGCCTTCCAGACCCGCGATCCCGCTTACCTGTTGCTCAAGGACATGCTTCGCGCCGCCGGCTTGCCGGACAGCCCGCAGATCGTCGGCGAGCCGGTGCGCTGGCCGCTGTTGGCCCGAGGCACCATGGATCAAGGCCCGGAAGCGGCGCGTGACTTCGTGCAGGGCTTCATCTCGGCCCGCCTGGAAGAGGCGCCGTGCGTCTGTCTATGGCTGATCGGCCTGCCTGCCGTGCGTTTTGCCGGTGAGGCCAACGCCGAATCCTTCAATCGCGAACTCCAGGTCGAAGGCCTGGGCTCGGTCTGGGCCTTGCCTGGCCTGGAATTATTAATGGAAGAGCCACAGCGTAAGGCTGATGTCTGGCAAGCCATGCGTCGGCTGATGGCGCGCTGGAAAGAATCAAATGAGTGACGCTGTATCGTTCCGCCCGATGACCGAGGCGGACCTCGAAGCTGTACTGAAAATCGAATACGCGGCCTACAGCCATCCCTGGACACGCGGGATTTTTCTCGATGGCCTGGGCAAATACCAGATCTGGCTGATGTTCGAAGGGCAGCAGCAGGTAGGCCATGGTGTGGTGCAGATCATCCTGGATGAGGCGCATCTGTTGAACATCACCGTCAAACCGGAAAACCAGGGCCGTGGCCTGGGTTTGACGCTGCTGGAGCATTTGATGTCGATTGCCTACAAGGCCGATGCCCGGGAATGTTTCCTGGAAGTGCGCGACAGCAACACCGCGGCGTTCAAGCTGTATGAGCGCTACGGCTTCAATGAGATTGGACGGCGCCGGGATTACTACCCGGCGGTGGGCGGACGGGAAGATGCGGTGGTCATGGCCTGTACGCTGGTAGATTGAGCATCTTTGTTACAAATTAAGCGCCGATTGCTGTGCAGGAGCCGCCAAAGGCTCCTGTCCAGGATCGATCAACGCTTGCGGTCCAACGGATCGCGCCGCGCCATTTCCTCTTCATCCAGTCCATTGCCCCCACCGATGTCGTTTTCATCGACAATGCTCAAGTCCCAATCAGCCTGGTCACCGTTACCCGCTTCATGGGCATCCCGGGCACCGTCTTCCCGGATCAGGGTTTCCGGGCTCATGTCATCATCCGTGGGCTCATGGTCAGCGGTCGATGCACCGGTCATGCCGGCTTCGCGCACACGCCGGCGCGGCATTTGTTGCGCTCGCTCGTTGTCCGGCAACTCGTCACCGATCCTGGCATCGGGCTCTTCGTCGTCGAAATCCAGCTCATGCACCGAACCCATGCGGTCTTCGTTATCATCGATGGGTTCTGGCTGCACCGCATCATACGGACGTCGTGAATCAGTCATGGCAATTTCTCATACTGTGGGTCTTACTACGGTGGACCCGCTGGGTTACTGAGAATTCCACCGGCTTGGAGCGCCATTTCAGTGCATCGGGTGGCATCTGCATAAAGCGCGTGACCCCGACGGGTGGTTGTCTGTCAAAGCTGCGCATCATTCTCGAGGCTTCAATGCATGAACGAATTACAAGATCTGATCGATAACAACGAGCGTTGGGCTGACGCGATCACCAAAGAAGATCCTGACTTCTTCGCCAAGCTGGCTCGCCAACAGACTCCCGAGTACCTGTGGATCGGCTGTTCCGATGCCAGGGTGCCGGCCAACGAGATCGTCGGCATGCTGCCGGGCGACTTGTTCGTCCACCGTAACGTGGCCAACGTCGTGCTGCACACCGACCTCAACTGCCTGTCGGTGATTCAGTACGCGGTGGACGTACTCAAGGTAAAACACATCCTGGTGACCGGCCACTATGGTTGCGGTGGCGTGCGGGCCTCGATGCAGGATCGCCAGTTCGGCCTGATCGATGGCTGGCTGCGTTCGATTCGCGATCTCTACTACGAGAAGCGCGAAGAACTCGCCAAACTGGCCACCGAAGAGGAGCAGGTCGACCGTCTCTGCGAACTCAACGTGATTCAGCAAGTGGCCAATGTCGCCCATACCAGCATCGTGCAAAACGCCTGGCACCGCGGGCAGAACCTGTCGATCCACGGTTGCATCTACGGCATCAAGGACGGTCGCTGGAAAAGCCTGAACACCACCATCAGTGGTTTCGAGCAATTGCCGCCGCAGTACCGCCTGCGTCCGGTCGAAGCGCAGTAACGCCCTCAATCGAACAGGTGCCGACGCCAGCGCTGTAAAAATGCCTGGCCGTCGGCGTTTGGCGATTCATCGTAGCCGGTGATCCAGCCGCGACATTTGTACGAACCGCACCGACAGGCGAACTGATGCAACAGTTTGTCTTCGGTGGCGGCGTAATCGATCGTCAGCCAGTCACCTTTCTGGATGTCCTTCAGCGCCCAAAGCCACAGCTCACTCATGTCGAGAAAGACATTCGGGTCGCAAGAGTGTTGCAGCAATCCACAGAAGCGTGGGTCGAAGACATGCACGCCGGGAGCGAGTTGCCGGGTATGCCTGCAGCGATAGGGCAGGAGTTGTCCCGATGTCCGGCACATTCGACTGATACGCGGAAATTCGCGCAAGGCAGCAATGGCGACCGCTGTGCCTCTTTCGTCGGCGATGACCTCGAAGTCGGCCCGGGAGGGGAATCCCAGGCGAATCGGCAGATGCGCAAATGGATAGACACCGGCTGGCGGTGCGGCGAGAGGACTGCGAGGGGCATTGGCTTTCATAACGATCCTTGTTGGCTGGTGCTGCGACTTCCTCTAACTGACGATCCTGTCAGCACTGCAGCACAGGGTTACACCCCCAGCCTCTCGCAGATGAGTGGGCGGGTCTACTGTCATAACTGACAGCAAGGCTCGCCGTTCATCGGTTGATTCGTTTATAACGCCGGAGCGGGAATTGCGGTCTCGGGTGCAGGTGCCTTGAGTTGTTTGAGCTGGACCTGGATCGCTGCGGACGCGCATTTGCCCGCGGCTTGTTGAGGCGTCAGATTGCGGATCGAGGTGTAGAACAACTCACAGGTTTTATCTTTCTGGGCCACTTGCCAGGTTTGCGTGCAACTCCTGAGCTCAACGTCGGCATTGCTGTCAGTCTCGCGGCCCATCGCGGCCTGCCAGCACGCGGCACTCAGGTCCTGCCCCATGACTTTCAGTCCCGCGGCATCGGCTTTGGCCTTGGCATCGCTACCGGTGTAGTTAGCCGGGTCGGCGGCATACCAAATGTAGCTCGGGTGGTTGGCACCCAGCACGGGTACTTTGAGGCCTTCGTTCGGGCTGATACTCACCAGTCCCAGGACGTTCACCGTCGGCCCGTACTGCTGTTTGATCCAGTTACGCACAGGCGTACCAAACGCGACCATCGGTACGGCATCGCCGCTGGCCTTACGGCTGAAGTTCTTGACCATGGTGGTCTGGTAATCCTTGAAATAATCGTAGACACCTTCCAGGTCCTTGCCGGCATTGGATGGCGCGGCAATCGGCGCGATGTCGATGATCGTCTGGTAACTCGGCGTTTGCTCGGCCGGGACGCCATTGATGGTCAGCAGCGAGGCCCAGCGATCCGTCGTGGCCGACTTGAGGTAATCCTGGGCCTGGGTCAATGAGTAATCGGGTGGGAAGTGCAACAGTTCGACGGTTTTGCGGTTCTCCAGCGCCATGCCCAGCGGCAGGAAGAAATACCAGTCATAGGCCCATTTGCCGTCGGCATTCAGTTTGCTGGCGCCGGTGTAAGCCAGATCGCCGGCGTCGAGCAGCGCCGTCAAGGGTTTTTGATAGTCGGCGGGTACGCCGCTGATGACAGTGAAGAGCTGACCATTATCGCTTTTGACCAGAACCTTCGCCTCGCTGTAGCCATCGCGCTGCACGCTTTGGGTCAGGTAGTGCTCGACCGTTTGTTCAAGTGTCCAGTTGCGAAAGCAAATCACGTTGCAGTTGTTGGGGTATGCAAAAAGACGCGTGAGGCGCTCGGTGCTACCCAGGTTCAGGGTCACATCGGCGTGGGCGGCGGCGCTCAGGGTAAGCGCCGCGAGAGACAGTCCTGCAAGTTTGAACATGCTCAGATCCTTTTCAGCGTATGGACCCGTTGGCGGGTACTACATACTGAAACGGCTGAAGACACATTTCAAATGTGGGCGCTTCACCACCTCCCACAAAAGCTCCAGGGTGTTCGAAAGATGCCGGGCTACGGCATTACCGGCGGCGTATACGCCAGCGTCGTCCCCAGCGCCCAGAGCAACAGCAGCACCAGAGGCGTGTGCACCAGCAGTTGCACGAATGAAAAGCCGATCAGGTCCCGCGCCTTCAGCCCCAACACACCCAGCAGTGGCAGCATGTAGAACGGGTTGATCAGGTTGGGCAGGGCTTCGGCGGCGTTGTAGATCTGCACGGCCCAACCCAGGTGGTACTTCAGATCCGTGGCCACTTGCATCACATAGGGCGCCTCGATGATCCACTTGCCGCCACCGGACGGAATGAAAAAGCCGAGGATTGCCGAGTACACACCCATCAGCAGCGCATAGGTGTCGTGGGAAGCGATGCTGACGAAGAAGGTCGAGATGTGGTGGGCCAGGGTCTGGGCATCGGCACCTTTGACCGTGGTCATCAACGCGGCGATCGAGCCGTAGAGTGGAAACTGGATCAGCACGCCGGTGGTGGTCGGGACCGCACGGGCCACGGCGTCGAGGAAGCTGCGCGGGCGCCAGTGCAGCAGCGCACCGAGCATGATGAACAGGAAGTTATAGGTGTTGAGGCCGGAGATCGCGTTGATCGCCGGTTTGGTCGAAAACTCGTGGAACAGCCATCCGGCGGCCAGCAGCACCAGCAAAATGATCAGCAGCGGGCTGTGCTCCAGCCATTCGCCGGGACGGGTGCGCGGTTGCAGCGGCGGTAGATTGAAGCTCGGGTCGACACCGCAGTCCTTGGCGTCCCGTGCCGAGTTGGGGCCGGGGGCGGTCGCGTAGGCGATGATGATCGAGACGACGACCAGCGCCAACAGCATCGCACCCGACTGCCAGAGAAAGATGGTCTGGGTGAAAGGAATGACCCCGGTGATCGACAGAATCGACGGTGGCAGGCTGGCCGGGTTGGCCTGCAATTGTGCCGCAGACGACGACAGGCCCAGGGCCCACACCGCGCCAAGGCCAAGATACGCCGCGGCGCCGGCGGCGCGGTAGTCCATTTTCAGGTCGGTACGGCGGGCGAGGGCGCGCACCAGCAAGCCGCCGAACACCAGCGACAGGCCCCAGTTCAGCAGCGATGCAACCATGGAAATCAGCGCCACCCAAGCCACGGCGGAGCGACCGTTTTTCGGGATCTTCGCCAGACGGTCAATCAGCCTGACGGCCGGTGGCGAGCTGGCGACCACATATCCGCCGATCACCACGAAAGCCATCTGCATGGTGAACGGGATCAGGCTCCAGAAACCGTCACCGAATGCCATCGCTGCATCGGTGGGTTTGGCGCCCATGGCCATGGTGGCGAGGGCGACGATAATCACGGCGAGCGCGGCAAACACCCAGGAATCGGGGAACCAGCGTTCGGCAAAGCTTGAGCAGCGCAGGGCAAAGCGGGCGGAGCGGCTATCTTCGATGTCAGCGGCCACGGGAGTACCTCTAATTCTTATGTTTGTTGTGGTCTTTGGGGCGGTAGAAGCCCCTCTGGACAGACAACAACATTAATTCACCCGGAAGTTTTTTGCGGGGCTGTTTTGTGGCTATGGGACTTTGGTCTAACGGGTTGTCCGCCAGCGCGTTTGCGTAGACCATGGGCGCCTTGGTTTCTGCCTGCACCAGAGTTCTTTTCATGACTGCCAACACCGTTTCGCGCCCGGCGCCGTTCAACCGCTCGGACTACAAGACCCTGGGGCTCGCGGCCCTCGGCGGGGCGCTGGAAATCTACGATTTCATCATCTTCGTATTTTTTGCGCTGACCCTGAGCCAGCTGTTTTTCCCGCCGGAAATGCCCGAGTGGCTGCGATTGCTGCAAAGCTTCGGCATCTTCGTCACCGGTTATCTGGCGCGGCCACTGGGCGGGATCCTGATGGCGCATTTCGCCGACCGTTTGGGCCGCAAGAAAGTCTTCAGCCTGAGCATCCTCATGATGGCGCTGCCCTGTCTGCTGATCGGCATCATGCCGACCTACGCACAAATCGGTTATTTCGCTCCGCTGTTGCTGTTGCTGCTGCGAGTGCTTCAAGGGGCGGCCGTGGGCGGTGAAGTGCCGAGCGCCTGGGTGTTCGTCGCCGAACATGCACCCGTGGGGCATCGGGGCTACGCTTTGGGCTTTTTGCAGGCGGGACTGACTTTCGGTTATCTGCTCGGTGCCTTGACGGCCACGTTCCTGGCGCAGGCTTTCACCCCGACTGAAATCCTCGATTACGCCTGGCGTTACCCGTTTCTGCTGGGCGGCGTGTTTGGCGTGATCGGCGTCTGGCTGCGCCGCTGGCTCAGTGAAACGCCGGTGTTCATGGCCATGCAGGCACGGCGCGAGGAAGCCGTCGAGTTGCCGCTGCGCAGTGTCCTGCGTGAGCATCGCCTGGCCATGCTGCCGGCGATGATCCTCACCTGTGTGTTGACGTCGGCGGTGGTGGTGTTCGTGGTCATCACGCCGACAATGATGCAGAAAACCTTCGGCATGACCGCCAGTCACACCTTCGCCTTGAGCGCATTGGGCATCGTTTTTCTGAACATTGGCTGTGTGCTCGCCGGGTTGCTGGTCGACCGCATCGGCGCCTGGCGCACGGTGATGCTGTATAGCCTGCTGCTGCCGTTGGGTATCGGTGTGCTTTACGCCTGTCTGATCAGCGGCGGCGACTGGGTCGGTCTGGCCTACGCGGTGGCAGGGCTCGGTTGCGGGGTGGTCGGTGCGGTGCCCTCGGTGATGGTCAGCCTGTTCCCGGCGCGGGTTCGTGTGTCGGGTATCTCCTTCACCTACAACATTGCCTACGCCGCCTGGGCGAGTATCACACCGCTGTTGTTGATCGGTCTGATGCCCTGGAGTCCCTGGATCTGCGTGATTTTCTGCGCGGTAATGGGTGCGGTGGGCGTGGGAAGCGCGGCGTACTTTGGCACGAGGATGCCAAAAATCGCCGGTTGTTCGGCCGCTGGCGCTACGTGAATCAACAAGGCGACAGGGGCGCTTGAACTATTTTTGTAGGACAAAGCTGAAACGCTCTTCAGAAAAGATCTGCAAGGCCGATGGCTAGGCTGTAAATCGCTTTCTACCCCAGTCCATCGGTGCATCCCCATGTTCAATAAACGCTTGAAGCAGGAGCTATCGGCTCTTCGCGAAGAACTCTCCAGCCTTCAGCAAGTGAAGGAAAGCCTGGAAAGCGAGATGCTGGTGTTGACCCTCGATACGGATGGGCGGGTTCAATCGGTCAATCAGAATTTCCTCAACGAAATGCACTACAAGAGCAACGAGCTGATTGGCCGGCATATCGAAGAAATCGTTCCCGATCATGTGAGAAATGACGAATTCCAGCTGCGGTTCAAGAACGCGATGAATCGCGGCGAGCACTTTGCCGGCGCGGTGCGCCTGTTGCGGGGTACTGGCGAGGAGGCGTGGTTGCGTTCGATCCTGCAGCCCGTGCGTTCGGCGGATGGCCGGATCAAGCATTTTTCGATTTTCTCCAGCGACCTGACCCGCACCATCGAGGCCTCCCGTGAACATGAAAACCTGATCGGCGCGCTGGTGCGTTCGACGGCGGTGATCGAGTTCGACCTCAATGGCAACGTGTTGACCGCCAACGACCGTTTCCTCGCCGGGATGGGTTACAGCCTGGCGCAGATCAAAGGCAAACATCACCGCATCTTTTGCCTGCCGGAAGAGCACAACAGCGCTGAGTATCAGAACTTCTGGCGTCGCCTGAACGCGGGTGAGTACGTGGCTGAACGCTTCAAGCGCATCGATAGCCACGGTCGTACGGTTTGGCTGGAGGCTTCTTACAATCCCGTGGTCGATGCCAATAACCGGCTCTACAAAGTGGTGAAGTTCGCCACGGTGATCACCGATCAGGTCAATCAGGAGCAAGCCGTCGCCGAAGCTGCGAACATTGCCTACAGCACCTCGCAGCAAACCGATCAAAGCGCCCAGCGAGGCAGCGCGGTAGTCACTCAGGCGGTGGATGTGATGCGTGATCTGGCCAAGCATATGCAAACCGCCGGCGATGGCATCGAAGCGCTCAATGAGCAGTCACTGGTGATTGGCACCATCGTCAAAACCATCAGCGGCATTGCCGAACAAACCAACCTGCTGGCGCTCAACGCCGCCATCGAAGCGGCACGCGCCGGTGAACAGGGCCGGGGGTTTGCCGTGGTGGCCGATGAGGTCCGGCAACTGGCTTCGCGCACCAGCCAGGCCACCGACGAAATTGTCGTTGTGGTGCGGCAGAACCAGGACATGGCGCGTAACGCCGTGGCCCTGATGACCGACGGCAAGCTCCAGGCCGAGCAGGGGCTGGCGCTGGCGGCGGAAGCCGGCACTGTGATCGTCGAGATCCAGGATGGCGCGCAGAAAGTGGTGAATGCTGTCGGGCAGTTCGCCAATCAGTTGGCGTCTTGATGTCCTGCTCCTGAAGAAATCGCCTGCACTGGTTCCTGCAAGGTGTTACACGCAGGCGCTGGCGCAGGTGGCGATCTTTTCGCCCGCTCGATCCCTGTTTTGCAAGATATCGTTACAATCGGCTCCTTTCCCCAAGGAGCAGGCATCCATGAGCGTTTCTCACCGTCGTCCGGTCCCTTTGTCCAAGGCCTATCGTCTACTCAATCACGGGCCGACCGTTCTGGTCAGCGCGGCTCATGAAGGTCAGCGCAATATCATGGCGGCTGCCTGGGCCATGCCGCTGGATTTCGAACCGCCGAAAATCGCCGTGGTGCTGGACAAGTCCACCTGGACCCGGCAACTGCTGGAAGCCTCGGGCACCTTCGTGTTGAACGTTCCCTGCGCAGCGCAGGCCGATATCGTACAAACCGTCGGTTCGACGTCTGGCCTGGCGCTGACCCGGGAGCAGGGGCGCGACAAATTCCAGACCTATGACTTGCCGACGTTCGACGCCGAGCGGATCGACGCACCGATGCTCGAAGGCTGCGTTGCCTGGCTCGAATGCCGGTTGTTGCCGGAACCCGACAACCATCAGCAGTACGACCTGTTCCTCGCCGAAGTGATTGCGGCTCAGGCCGACGAGCGCGTGTTCAGTGACGGCCGTTGGCACTTTGAAGGCCAGGATGCGTTGCGTACCCTGCACCACGTCGCCGGCGGGCACTTTCTGACCATCGGCAACCCTGTGGATGGCAAAACCTTGCAGCCATGAAGTGACTGCTACCCTAGCCATAAGCACATACACAAAGAGGCCAGGCAATGAGCAAGTTGCGTGTGGGGATTATTTTTGGGGGGCGTTCGGCAGAGCACGAAGTGTCGTTGCAATCGGCGAAGAACATCGTCGATGCGCTGGATCGTTCGCGCTTCGAGCCGGTGTTGATCGGTATCGACAAGCAAGGCCACTGGCACCTCAATGACCCGTCGAATTTCCTGCTGAACCAGGAAAACCCGGCGCTGATCGCTCTCAATCAGTCCAATCGCGAATTGGCGGTCGTGCCGGGCAAGGCGAGCCAGCAACTGGTTGAAACCTCCAGCCAGGAGCTGTTGGGCCATGTCGATGTGATCTTCCCGATTGTCCACGGCACCCTCGGTGAGGACGGCTGCCTGCAAGGGCTCTTGCGCATGGCCGACCTGCCGTTTGTTGGCTCCGATGTGCTCGGATCGGCGGTTTGCATGGACAAGGACATCAGCAAGCGTTTGCTGCGCGATGCCGGGCTGGCGGTCACGCCGTTCGTGACCCTGACCCGTACCACTGCGGCGCGCAACGGCTTTGCCGAAGTGGCGGGAAAGCTCGGTTTGCCGTTATTCGTCAAACCAGCAAACCAGGGCTCTTCCGTGGGGGTGAGCAAAGTCAGCGACGAAGCCGAATACACCGCAGCAGTCGAGCTGGCATTGGGCTTCGATGAAAAAGTGCTGGTCGAGTCTGCCGTCATCGGCCGCGAGATCGAATGCGCGGTGCTCGGTAACGAAGACGCCATCGCCAGCGGTTGTGGCGAAATCGTGGTGCACAGCGGGTTTTATTCCTACGACAGCAAATACATCGATGACAAGGCCGCTGAAGTGGTGGTGCCGGCCCAGATCAGTCATGAGGCCAGCGAGCGTATTCGTGCCATGGCCGTCGAGGCGTTCCATGTCCTGGGCTGTTCCGGTCTGGCGCGGGTCGATGTGTTTCTGACCGACAGCGGTGAAGTGCTGATCAACGAAATCAATTCGCTACCCGGATTCACCCGCATCAGCATGTACCCGAAACTGTGGCAGGCCGCTGGAATGACCTACAGTGAGCTGGTCACGCGATTGATCGAGCTGGCGCTGGAGAAACACCGGATTCGGCAGACGCTGAAAATCAGTCGATAAGCGGGTGCGCCGGCCTGATCTCAAACTGCAAAAAAGGGCCTCCCCCCTCGGTAGGCCCTTTCTCATCTCTGCGTAAGACTCAATCCCCCAGCGCTTCTCCCTCACGCCGAGGGTCGGCTCCACCGGTCAGCGATACTTTGCCTTGGGCATCCTTTGTTCGAACAATCGCCTGGGTGCCGCTGGTCATGTCGATTTCATTCACTTCATGCCCTTTGGCTTTCAACGCCTGAATCAGCGCCGGGCTGAACTGCCCGCGTTCCAGTTCGGTCGGGCCATTGCGACTGCCGAAATTGGGCAGGTTGATGGTTTGCTGCGCATCGAGGCTCCAGTCGAGCAGGCCGATGGTGGACTTGGCGACGTACTCGATGATTTGCGAACCGCCGGGTGAGCCGATGGTGGCGAGGAATTCACCACTCTGGCGGTCGAAGATCAAGGTCGGGGCCATGGACGAACGTGGGCGCTTGCCGGGTTCGACGCGGTTGGCGACTTTTTGCCCATGCTCATCGGGGATGAAGGAAAAGTCCGTCATTTCGTTGTTGAGCAGGAATCCCTGAACCATCAGGTGCGAGCCAAACGCAGACTCGATGGTGGTGGTCATGGACACTGCGCCGCCCTCGTCGTCGATCGCTACCACCTGTGAGGTGGAAATACGCAGCGGCGACCGGTCCGGCGCATAGGCAACCTGAATGCCCGGAGGTGTGCCCGGTTCAGCCGTGCCCATGCTGCGCTCACCGATCAGTGCGGCGCGGCTGGCCAGGTAAGCCGGGTCTACCAGGCCTTTCACCGGTACCGGCACGAAGTCCGTATCCGCCACGTACTGCGCGCGATCGGCATAGGCCAGGCGCTCGGCTTCGGATATCAGGTGCACGGCTTGCGGAGACGGTTCGCTGCCCGCAGGCGCGTCGGTTTTCACCGGTTCCAGCGGTGCCAGGGCGTAGCGGTTATTGCGTGTCTCCAAGGCTTGAAGCGTGCCGAGAATCTGCGCCACGGCGATCCCGCCCGACGACGGTGGTGGCATGCCGCAGACCTGCCAGCGCTTGTAATCGGTGCACAGTGGCGCGCGCTCCTTGGCCGTATAGCCCTTGAGGTCGCTCAGTGAAAGGCTGCCGGGGTTGGCGTGGCCCTGAACCTTGTCCACGATTTCCTGCGCGACGGCGCCCTGGTACAACGCATCCGGCCCTTCGTTGGCGATGCGTTGCAGCACGGCGGCCAATGCCGGGTTTTTCAGGCGGGTGCCAACGGCTTTCGGGCGGCCATCGGCATTCAGGAAATAGGCGACCATGTCGGGCGAACTGCGCAGCGACGAATCCGACGCGATCAACTGATACAGGCGTGGCGAAATGACGAAGCCTTGCTCCGCCAGCTTGATCGCCGGTTCGAACAGCTGTGCCCAAGGCAGGCGGCCGTGTTTTTTGTGGGCCAGTTCCAGGGCGCGCAATACGCCTGGCGTCCCTACCGAGCGACCACCAATCTGCGCCTGGGTGAAAGGCATGGGTGTGCCGTCGGCTTGCAGGAAAAGCCTTTCCGTGGCACCGGCCGGTGCCGTTTCGCGGCCGTCATATGTGCGCACGTTCTTGCCGTCCCACAGCATGATCAAAGCGCCGCCACCAATGCCCGACGATTGCGGCTCGACCAGCGTCAACACCGCTTGCATTGCAATCGCCGCATCGATGGCCGAACCGCCACGACGCAGCATTTCCCGCCCGGCCTCGGCCGCCAGCGGGTTGGCGGCGGCTGCCATGTGCTTCGAGGCGTGCCGGGTTTGCAGGTCGGTGCGATAGCCGGAAGCGCTTTCCGGCGCGACCGGTAGCGTTGAGACCGATGGCGCGTTGCAGGCGGTCAGGGCTAAAGCCACAGTGATCGTCGACAACGCTGACAGGCGCATGCGCTTCAAGTGGAAGGCTGAGAACATGCGGGGCACTCCGTCCGTGGGATAAAGGATTCATGGACTTTATCGGCCACCGCCTGGTGACGCAAACCATGTCCCACGGCCAGGACGCTTTTTTCCTTCATCAATGGATGGAATTTCTGTAGGGTCGATGCCATCAGGCAGGCCAGAAGATCAACAAGAGGCAGACATGCAGACCGAGTTCCCGACCCAGCCAAGCTACCGCACCCAGCGCGAACAATTCCTCGCGGCGGCCACCGCCGCCGGCGCGACGCTGACCGAGTATCCACACCCGCTCACAGGACCCTTCGGCGAGGCCTTGAGCACCGATGTGGCTGTCCTGGGTGATCCGGGCGCCAAACGTCTGCTGATCGCGCTCAGCGGCACCCATGGGGTTGAAGGCTTCTATGGCTCGGGGTGTCAGATCAAGTGGCTGCAGGAACTGGGCAAGCGTTCGCTGCCGGCCGATGTCGCCGTGGTAATGATCCACCTGATCAACCCCTGGGGGACGGCGTGGCTACGTCGGGTCAACGAAGACAACATCGACCTCAACCGCAATCACCTGAACTTCGAGCGGCCCCTGCCGGACAACCAGGCGTATGAGGGTTTGCACGAAATCTACGCCTGCACCCAGTTGGAAGGTCCCGAGCGTGAGCGCACGGACGCCCTGCTGGATGCGCAGATTCGCCAACACGGCTGGCCGGCGGTCATGTCGATTGTCGAAGGCGGGCAGCATGCGCATCCCGATGGCTTGTTCTATGGCGGCCTGGCGCCGAGCTGGTCGAATCGCACCTTGCACCAGATCATCCAGAAGCATGTAGCCCATGCCGATGTCGCCATGTGTTTCGACTTGCACACCGGGGCCGGCGAATACGGTCATCCGATGCTGCTGACGATTACCGAAGCGGCCTATCCGGCGCTGGTCGATGCGCAGGCGATTTATGGTCCGTGGCTCTACACCTTGCACACCGGTGCCGACACCCTGAGTGAAACGGGTGTCGCGGCCACCGCGACTGGCTACACCTCGCAGGCATTGATCAATGCGCTGCCGCAAGTGCGGCTGATGCCATTCGTCATTGAGTGTGGAACGTATCCGGGAGCACAGGTGCATCGCCATCTGCGTGATGACCACTGGCTGCATCTGCACGGCAATCCGAGCGACGCGGTGGGGCGCGAGATCAAGTTGAATCTGCTGGAGCAGTTCTATCCGGCCGATAGTGACTGGCAGGCGATGGTCTGGTTGCGGACCTGGCAGATCTGGGAGCGGGCTTTGTCGGCGTTGCCAACGATCTGAGGTTGAGGCTGTTTTATGTAGGAGCGAGCCTGCTTGCGATGAATCCAAAGACGCTGCGGGGTATCAGGCTCGCCGCGTCATCGTTGACGAT
>JAINUV010000219.1:0-27932 GCA_020205505.1 Panax japonicus
TCTAGCACTACATCCATAAATGACTTTCAATATATAAACATGAGGATGATGACAATGATATAAGATTCAAAAACAACAAGTTCAAGAATTAATTTATCCAGGAACCAATAACGTCCAAATTGTTATAGCTTCTTTAGTAAAAAATATTCCATGAAAAGATACTGATAAAACCAATATCAAGGATAATCCACTATTTTTATGGAGTATAGAAGTCAAAACTTTAACCAACCGTAGTATAATAAAGAATGGAATAACAAAGAAATCACACCAGGCGTGCGATAGACCGCACAATAGTTTATTCCTACAGAATAATAAAATTAACGGAACCAGTCCTGGCGTAGACGCATAGACAGATATTCCACGAATAACAAATAATGGCACCAGTCCTTGTAAATGCACAGACATATTATCCAACAATAAACTAAGAATGGAAACAGGTCATTGTTGCGTAGACGCACATACTGATATTCCAACATAATAATAAATAATACGGAACCCAGGTCCATGCGTAAACGCACAGCCATGAATGTTCCAACATAATAATAAGAATGAATAACTAAGAATTTCACCAAGTAGAGTAATCCAGCGTAGAGATTATTCTAAAAACAGCATAATAAAGAATTGAATGATAGAAGAATTTCAGCGCAAGGTATAGGGTATCACCCTATACAAGTTATTCCCAATAGAATAGATCAAGAATGGAATGACAGAATTTGCTTCATAACTAGAAAGATAGGAATACCCCTTACGCGTACCACAACTAGATCCCTTACGCGAAAAGAATAGTATTCCGACTGGTAGGGTTGCGATAATAGTCTATGGAGAAACGTCACACTACGCTCAAAGCTTCTTAACAACCTCTAACGTAATACGCTCAGATTAATAGAAAGAATCTCTAAGACTTCTTCTGTTGTGGTTTTCATTCTAACTAAGCATCCTATTTAGAGGAGAATTGAGGATAATATTTAGAATTTCTCACGACTGCACAGTAGGAATCAACAAAATCATCACGGCGATGACAAGGACAATAACGCAGCCGGTCATGTTTTTTCAAACATAATAAATATCCAATAAAATATAATATATTTCTAATTTTTTATAAAACAAAAAAGCTATTAACAATTTCATATATATATAACATATATTATAAACCTAATAGATCAATATTCTTCCCTTAACACATCCGTAATCACCACCCCCCCCATTTCCACCAAAAATATTATATATATATAGTATATATATTTATTATAGAAGGATCTATTAATTAATTAATTTTCATCCACGACCACTTTTGGCTAGCTTTTCGTCCCCACTCATATCATACTCCACAAACTCTTACCAAAAGACTTCCGACACATAAAGATATATAGATATATACCTTTTTTATATAATATTAACTGAGTATCTATAGATAAATAATATAGAATTGAGACAACTTTCAACCGACGATTTAGAAAATGGGTAAAAGGGAATCCAAATAATAAGCCAATGTTTACAAACAAGAACTCAAAAAATCACCTCATATTTTGAACAACATTTACTCATTATTATAATTCGTTATCTTATCGGCCAGTCGTTCCCAGGAAAGAGGGGGCTTTCCCCAATAAGGATTTCTCCCTATTGGCGCGCATTAGGTGACCAAACCTATCCGTTGTCATACGTCTAGATACGTTAATATTGCAAATATACTATTAATAACTTTTGTTGTCCAATATTGATTCAATATATATAAATATTTAATAATTGAATCAATCACTTGAGATAATATGCAGCAATTACTGTACGCATAATTGAACTAAAAACTGAGTGAGTTTTTCACGTAAGCATCAATAATCAATTACCGTGTGCTATTATGCAACCACGTGTAATACTGTGACTTTTTAACACCGGGTGTTTCAAACAGTTAACGTTAAAAACTTTCGCCGTTAATTCATATTATTTTTGTCGTTTTTCCTCAATCCTCAAATCTGTTGTGGGTCCAGCATGATTGTCCGTTGTATAAATCTTTCTGGTTAAAAACGAATATTCCCCTAACCAATCAATATTATAAACACTTGCATACTTTGGGCAAAATTTATAAATATTACCCACACCTATAACATTATATCAAAGTTACTCCATAATATCAAAGTTATATGATAGAAAATTTATTTTATTTTTATAAAAGTTGAGGTATTACGAACGTGGTGGGTGTATTGGGGAAGACAACGTAACCAGCGGGTGTAAGCTACTTACCAAAATTAGTACCCGATTTAAGGCCCCCGCCCTGGTGGGGGCACGGCCAATTGAGTTTCCCCACCGGCAGCCGCGTGCTTCGTATTTTTGGCTTCAAAAGTGCAGATCAAATTATCCTATTTTCCTTCTTTCTTGCTCGTTGTTGCTCTTACTCACTTTTGACAAGTCCCCGTCAACCATAAATTCAAGATGTTAGCTTATTGATGACTTGGAGTATGATGAAGAGTTCAACAAACCTTTACTCTATCATAACCTTACCTAATCCTTAAATAAAAACTACCTTCAATATAATAAATGAATTTAGGAAAAAATAATGAAATATGGGTTGCCGTCTTAATTAGTGCTTGATTTTAGGTCGTTCCGGCCTACTACTCCCTGTTTCACTGTGTATCGGTTTTTTTACGCCACCAAAATAGGTATACAACACCTATTCTGAGTCGTCAAAAGACATGGTACAGGATACAACTACAAGCTTTATTAATACAACATCACAACTGATGAGTATCAATATTTCAACATAGACATCTCCACACTCAGATTTAAGGTCCTCTTATAATTATTGATAACATTTTTCAAAAGGTAGGACTACTAAACAGTGCGGTCTAGAGACCGTTCATGTCCTACCCCGACGTACTCCGCTACCGTTTTCGTCCTCCTGAGAAAACAATGGAACACAAGGAAAAAGGGTGAGCTCAACTAGCCCAGTAAAGATATTATGAACTAAAGATAACTAGAACCATATCGTTGTCTTCAACAAGAAAAAATCCTAATAAATACAATAGACATACCCAGTTTTAAATCAAGTCTTCGCAGCAGAAATAATAATTTCATTTAGAATGTTAAGTAGAGAATGCAAATACTATCTTCTTAGTAGATTTAAAATTCATCGGCGCTATGTTGATCTCTGTTAACATTAATCCATATATAACTGGAATTAAATATTTATCTTTGCACTACAGGCCAAAGATATTCATCAGTTGGTCATGTTCATATAAACACCTGTTCATCTTTGCACTAAGGGCCAAAGATATTCATCAGATAATCATTCATCTTTGCACTAAATGCCAAAGATATTCAGTAATATCATCATTTAGGACTAAGGACGATGAAAATATTTTAAAGAAAACGAGTCCAGTGAAACAAAAAAAATAAATATTAAGGATTCATATTTCAACTATTCCATGTCCAAAAATACCTCATAAATAATCATAGTGAAGTAAAATTCAAGAATGATCAAAACATGGATATAATCAAAGCTAGTATCCATAATAGATATTTTGGACAAAAAGAAGAAAATTTCATTTTTCAGTGAATAGTGCCGTATACATGAATAGTGCCGTATACGTGAATAGTAATCCCGACACAAAAAGTTCCAAAATTGATAAAAACTTCAGATCAATACATCGACATAATGATATTAAAGAAAATAACTGTGACAACCCAAGAAATTAGACAATTTATTAAAATCTAAAATGATTGATTTAAGGTCAAATAATAGACCTAGACAGAAAATAAGTGTATGCGTTTGATGTTATTGGGATTGAATTTTGAGGATTTCAAAATTTGGTGAAGGGTATAGATGAATTATTAAGGATTAAGGATTTATGTGAATATGTATGTGTACTAAATGTAGTTAAGGGTCAAGGGTTGACCAGATTAATTATATATGTGTTAAACCCTAAGTATATATATATATTAAGAACGTCAACGTTCTGTTAGAAAACCCTAGCAATGGATGAGAAACCATAGAAATCGATTCTGAAACACTAGTTTTAGTTTCGGGAATCCAAAACCCTAAATTCATGATATGAATATGGTGATTAAGTTAGAAAACCCTAACGATATATTCAAAAACTTTAATTTCAGTATCGAGAATTTAAACCCTAATTTGGGAATCCTAATGCGAAGTATTAAATCCTAAGGGTTAAAAAATTGTGTGTAAGGAATATGAACATTATGCGATGGTTTATTTTTTTTTATTATATAAACAAACCAAAAGAAACTAGTGAAACCCTAATTATATATTAGGAATGAAGGATTTAATAACTTAAGGGTTATGGAAAAAGAGAATTGTGGTATTTAGAACACTTACTAATTCTAGGAGATTTACTCTATATATCTCAAATGATTAATTTTATAACCTAATTATAGCAAGTCTAATTGGGTTAAGGAAATAAGTGTGCATGAGTAAAGATTTGTGTTATAATTGAGGAAGTAAAAACCCTAATAAAATTATTTGGGTTGGATAAGAATTTAAGGTATTGGATTATATATTTGATAGCCCAAGTGTTGGCCAATGAAATTAGTTAGAGGCCCAAGCAAAAAATTAATTGAGTAGCTCGAATATTGTTATGGATAAGCCGAATTGAAGGAAAGGCATGATGGACATCTGATATTAGTAAAAGTGTTGGACTATGATTGATTTACATGGCCGGTGGATAGAGAAGGAAAAAGGAGGAAAGATTGAGCATGTGACTAAGATTTATTTTGGTATTTTATTTGTCTAAAGTTGGTTACCAACTCTTCCACCAACTATCCACCAACTCCCACCTACTCCTCTTATGTGTCATCTTATTATTTTGCCAATACTTATGGACATTCTTGCAAGCAAAGCTTTAGTGGTTAGTGTGGGAGAGAAAGAACAAGAATTCGTGGGATCTAGTAATGCTACATTGCCGGTTATGGAAGGGAAGAAAAGAGAGGGTGACATGTAATAAATTGAGCCACAATTTGGAAAGATATGTACAAGAATGCTAGGTGTCAAATGCATAAAGAAGCCACCTTATTTCACCAAGATTTCAAACAATCTAAGAGATATTGGAAGATATTGGGTCAAGTGGCAAGACTAGAAATAAAAGAAAATGTCATTTATACCATTTTGTCACATTTTTTAATAAGTTGAGTGTAGATCTTGTCATGATCTTGGGTGGGTGAACTAACCCTAACCCTAACCTAAACCCTAAGAGTTTTTCAAACCCTAAATTCTAGATTGCTCAAAACTTAAACCCTAAGGGTTTGCAACAAATGGAAATTCTAGAAATAAAAGGAAAAGTCCAAAATGACCCTCTTGTATTTAATTAAGTTGGAGTACAAATCTTGCATTACATTTGGTTGTTCACCAACCCTAAACCTAAACGTAAACCTAAACCTACCTTGGCATGTGACTTTTATATCTAGCATGCCACCTTGCAATGTATAGATACATTATATCAATTTAAAAGACTAGAAAGAGAGAGAAAAGTCCATTTTATTTTGCAAAACAACCAAGTCCCATCTCTCTCTATATTTCGGATCTTGGAGTGTGAAATTGTGAGAAACCAAGTTAGGATCGTGTAAAAAACATCAATAACAGATCATGCGGATCAGAAATCAAAATCAACAGGATTATCACAAAAGGTATAAATCCTAACTAGTTTATGTATTTGATTTTGGTTATTTGAACCATGAAGTTTATGATCTTGAACATGAGAACTATATATCTACTTGTTAAATGGTGTTTTATGCTTAGATCTAACTATTTTGAGTATTAAAAGTTTAATCAAAACAAGAAAAGCAAAGCAGTTTTCAAACCTTATAGAAAAAAAAACTAGTGGACTGCTGTCTCTAAAAAGAAAATTCCGGATTTGTTAGGGTGCTCTAAAAATTCTGGACTTGTGATACGTTGTAGTACACTAAATAAGCTTTCCATAGACTCCGGAACGGACTAATTCCGACTCCGGATGAAGTAGTTATGACGTTCGGAAGAAGCATGATCAAAACTGCGAAAAACAAAATTTTTGGAGAAACCAAACATGATATGGAAATGATCTTATCTCTCATTCTACTTTTAATTTTCGAGTATGGTCAGTTTGTGGAGCTAGATATATGTGTTAGGGATAAAATCCCTTTGGAATTACTTAATTAGGTTTAATATTGAACAAGTTATGGGATTTCTCCCAAACTACTCAAAGATAAAAAAAACTGTTAGAAGGACAGTTTTTAACAGCCACTTTCGGGCCAAATTCCGGGAGCTTAACATGTCCAAATATGAATTGTAATAGATGAAAACTGTATTTCGGAAAGATACGAACCCAACAAAATTGACGGATCATTAATCGGAGTTATAGATTTCATTTTATTTAAGTTTTGGTAAAGGACTCCAAAATTGCCAAAGTGCAAAAAGTTGCTGCCAAGAATTTTCTTGGGACTGTTTTGTACATTTATTTAATGAGAAAAATTCCAGGCTTTTGGAAAATGAAAATATATTGTATTATGTAGCTCGTGTCCAAAAATGAGCTAATTCCGAGTCAAAACGACCAAGTTATGACCATTACAATTTTTGTGATTTTTCGACGAAAATCGCTATAAACGGAAATCTACAACTCCGATTGCCACGAAATTTAAAATGGAGCATCACGTTAACATATATAATGTTATACCAAGAGATGGGAATGTTTGGAGTTAAGCATGAGGTAGCTAATTTCTTAAGCTACGCACTAGAATTAATTTTTGAAAAATATCAAAGGAAGTTGAAAAATTATGGAAAAATACTTTTTATGCATAAAATATGTGTATATATATTTGACCAAAGGATAGGAGAATAATAAACTGATTTGGTATTTTCGTGACACGGATATAGAATACAGCTTACTGGATTATATAATTTGTGATTCCAATTTGCTGGATTAAGAAATAGTTTATTGAAATTGAAAATATGTTAAATCCAGTTTGCTGGATTGTAGTTTAGATTGCTGGATTTGGAATCCAGGTTGCTGAGTTGGCAATTTAGTTGCTAGATTTAGAATCCAGGTTGCTGGACGAGAGTATTTAACTTACTAAGTGTTAGCGAATAACTTATGAAATGAAAAAGCGAGTGTTAAATCATATAAATGTGATTCTATGGCATGGTTAAGTGCTTAAGAAGAGTTTAACTGAACTTAAACTCGAGTGTTGACCGACTAGACCGTCGAGATGTTAAAATTATGTCAGTTTCAACTCAAACTTAATAGTCTAACTGATACTAAGTCTTCTGTGAATTATAGACTGATATGGTTATGTGGTAATGTGTTTAGGTTATTCTGTGGATATAAATATAACAGTATTATACTGTAATGATATTATTCTAATTATTGGAGATCTATATATTAATATTAGGTCTTCGGGTAAAGCGATATAAATTGCGTTGCGGTAATCAATGGTTCAGGCAAGTTTCTTTTAATTAACTCTAATAAGAGTAGTTTCTTCAAGCTTATGGTTAATCATTGCTGATTGCCATGAAAATTGTACTCTGTACATCTTGCATGTATAAGTCAGGTATGAAAGGCTGATCACCTTCATTACCAGTAGTTCAGAAATGTTTGTTCATGTTTAAAACTTGTTCAGTCAAAAATTTGTACGTGCTAGTTCTCAATTATATTGATAAATTATAGCAAGCTCATTATTCATACTCTTCAATCATGATATATCGTTATATTGTTGTATATAAACTTGCTGGGCAACTTTTATGCTCACCCTTGCTATATCATGATAAACATTGCAGATAAAGCGAATGCGTTCGGATTACAAGAAAAGGTTAATGTCAAGTTCAGCTTGGGATATAAACTGCGGCTAGTTTGTAATAGCGTATTTTGATAAATGTGTTGTATTTTAGATAGTTTATGACTTGTATTTAAGTTAAGGTTACTCGATTTTGGGGAAATGTGTGTAAAGTTTAATGTATAAAGAATTTATGTTTATATCTTCCGTAATTAGTTATAGAAATAGTATACCGGATCTGCGGCGATTTGGGACCCGGATTCGGGGCTATCACAGTTGGTATCAAAGTTGTTGGTTATGAAGCTTAGGTAGTAATACCTGAGACCAATAACCGCAGTGATTAGGATAAGATCTAACTCACATAGAGTTAGTTTGTCGGTAAGATTCAAAGATGAATCTCGGCGAGTGTAAAGCACAGAGTTCCCTAACTCTGATAATAAAGTTGAACAGTAATGGTGAATAGATCGAGTCTAAAAGACTGAAAGTGCAGGAATAGAAGATCGTAAACAAAACGATCAATGCATAGAAATGAATCTTAATATATACGATAAGATCACCCCTGATCTGATAAGGTTATGATGTGGGAAAAGAATCAATCTGATGATTGAAAAGTCTACAGCAAGATGTTGTGTCTATGTTGTACTATGAAATTTGTACTATGAAAACTCATGAAAGAGTTTATGGATTATAAATACGAATAGAATTCGTATTGAAAAAAGGGGGTTAAGTATTAGGTGGGGATTAAATTGAGGACTTCATGTCTGCAGCTGAGTTGTTATGATTCCTTGTATGGGCGGAGAATTTGTACTTGGTTTTAGAATCACTTAGCTTCCTATATTGATTAGTGGCTGAGTTTGGTTTGACAACCACTTAGTTTCTGGCACTGATAATCAATGAAATGTTTGTGTCGCGCTATTTGTTATCTGCATGTTAAGAGGGTGATTCCTTTCTCATGTGTATAACAGATAGATAGGTCATAGGTAGAGGAATATAAGATTAAGTACGAGTTCTTAAAACTCATACTTATGTGACATTCTTGATTCATAGTTATATGAAATGTTTATGAACCCCTCAGCGAATGGATGCCAAAGGTCTGTCTAGGAAAGTTCTTAAACTCATATGATTGTGGCAATTTATGAACTCATAAGTGTGTTTTATGAACTGGGTATAGTTGTGTGTGGAATGGAGTTTTAAGGATTATAGGAACAGATAGATGTTAAGCAAATGATCATTAGTGGAGAATTAGGTTTTCCTAAACCCTAGCTATGTTAAACTTTAAATTTTTGACATCAAGCTAAATACGCACTATGTGCCTTTTAAAAAAAATTATTTTTATTTATCACTTATGTACCATGTAACCTGGTGCAGAGATGATAAAAATGATGAAGTCATCAATGCAGTATTACTTAGTGTGAATTTGACTTAAAGTCACTATTCCACTATGGTATGATATAGCATGATAAAATCACCAAATGACGGAATCCTCAACGGACTGTAAATACAGTGCGGCATCATGACGTCATTCTCAAAAATATTATCAAAAACTACAAGTGTTTATTGAAAGAAATTTCCCGAACCAAAATTATTTTGCTGCGGAATCAAATAAGGCTGAGGTAAGAAATTTTGTGCGCCTAAGGCGGATAAGAGGAACAAATTGTTCCGACCAGCAGTACTTGGCCAGTATAGGGCATATCGGGCTAATCACCCTTTGTGTCCGTAAGTAATGACGGTTTGCGGATGAATTTTCATAAAACCTTTGCGAAAATGAAAAACAAATAGTCTATACGATTCCTCAGTACAGTTTTAAATTTTTTTTTACCCTTATGAGTGGTGTATTGGGTAGCATGTGATGATATGTGTGATGATGTAAGGATGTATAGTGTAGGTGTAAGGTGAATTTCAGGGACGAAATCTTATAAGGAGGGGTGAAATGTAACAACCCAAGAAATTAGACAATTTATGAAATCTAAAATGGATTGATTTAAGGGTCAAATAATAGACCTAGACAGAAAATAAGTGTATACGTTTGATGTTATTGGGATTGAATTTTGAGGATTTCAAAATTGGTGAAGGGTATTGTAAATTATTCAGAGATTAAGGATTTATGTGAATATGTATGTGTACTAATGTAGTTAAGGGTCAAGGGTTGACCAGATTATTATAAATGTGTCAAACCCTAAGTATATATATTATAACGTCAACGTATCTGTTAGAAAACCTAGCAATGGATGAGAAACCATAGACATCGATTCTGAAACCCTAGTTTCAGTTACGGGAATCCGAAACCCTAAATTCATGATATGAATATGGTGTGATTACGTTAGAAAACCCTAACGATATATTCAGAAACTTTAATTTCAGTATCGAGAATTTAAACCCTAATTTGGGAATCCTAATGCGGAGTATTAAACCCTAAGTGGTTAAAAAGTTGTGTGTAAGGAATATGAACATTAGGCGATGGTTTATTTTTGTTTATTATATAAACAAACCAAAAGAAACTAGTGAAACCCTAATTATATATTAGGAATGAAGGATTTAATAACTTAAGGGTTATGGAAAAGAGAATTGTGGTATTTAGAATACTTACTAATTCTAGGAGATTTACTCTATATATCTCAAATGATTAATTTTATAACCTATTATAGCAAGTCTAATTGGGTTAAGGAAATAAGTGTGCATGAGTAAGGATTTGTGTTATAATTGAGGAAGTAAAAACCCTAATCAAATTATTTGGGTTGGATAAGAATTTAAGGTATTGGATTAATATATATTTGATAGCCCAAGTGTTGGCCAATGAAATTAGTTAAAGGCCCAAGCAAAACATTAATTGAGTAGCTCGAATATTGTTATTGATAAGCCGAATTGAAGGAAGGGCATGATGGACATCTGATATTAGTAAAAAGTATTGACTATGATTGATTTACATGGTCGGTGGATAGAGAAGGAAAAAGGAGGAAAGATTGAGCATGTGACTAAGATTTATTTTGGTATTTTATTTGTCTAAAGTTGGTTACCAACTCCTCCACCAACTCTCCACCAACTATCCACCAACTCCCACCTACTCCTCTTATGTGTCATCTTATTATTTTGCCAATACTTATGGACATTCTTGCAAGCAAAGCTTTAGTGGTTAGTGTGGGAGAGAAAGAGCAAGAATTAGTGGATCTAGTAATGCTACATGGCCGGTTATGAAGGGAAGAAAAGAGAGGGTGGCATGTAATAAATTGAGCCACAATTTGTAAAGATATGTACAAGAATGCTAGGTGTCAAATGCATAAGGAAGCCACCTTATTTTCACCAAGATTTCAAACAATCTAAGAGATATTGGGAAGATATTGGGTCAAGTGGCAAGACTAGAAATAAAAGGAAATGTCATTTATACCATTTTGTCACATTTTTTAATAAGTTGAGTGTAGATCTTGTCATGATCTTGGGTGGGTGAACTAACCCTAACCCTAACCTAAACCCTAAGAGTTTTTCAAACCCTAAATTCTAGATTGCTCAAAACCTAAACCCAAAGGGTTTGCAACAAATGGAAATTCTAGAAATAAATGAAAAGTCCAAATGACCTCTTGTATTTAATTAAGTGGAGTACAAATCTTGCATTACATTTGGTTGTTCACCAACCCTAAACCTAAACGTAAACCTAACCTACCTTGGCATGTGACTTTTATATCTAGCATGCCAACCTTGCAATGTATAGATACATTGTATCAATTTAAAAGACTAGAAAGAGAGAGAAAAGCTCCATTTTTTTGCAAAAACAACCAAGTCCCATCTCTCTCAATATTTTGGATCTTGGAGTGTGAAATTGTGAGAACCAAGTTAGGATCGTGTAAAAACATATCATAACAGATCATGCGGATCAGAAATCAAAATCAACATGATATCACAAAAGGTATAAATCCTAACTAGTTATGTATTTGATTTTTGGTTATTTTGAACCATGAAGTTTATGATCTTGACATGAAAACTATAGATCTACCTTGTTAAATGGTGTGTTATGCTTAGATCTAACTATTTTGAGTATTAAAAGTTTAATCAAAACAAGAAAAGCAAAGCCAGTTTTCAAACCTTAAAGAAAAAAAAAATCTAGTGGACTGCTGTCCTCTAAAAAGAAAATTCCGGATTTGTTAGGGTGCTCTAAAAATGCTGGACTTGTGATATGTTGTATTACACTAAATAAGATTTCCATAGACTCCGGAACGGACTAATTCCGACTCCGGATGAAGTAGTTATGACGTTCGGAAGAAGCAGGATCAAAACTGCGAAAAACAAAATTTTTGGAGAAATCAAGCATGATATGGAAATGATCTTATCTCTCATTCTACTTTGAATTTTCGAGTATGGTCCAGTTTGTGGAGCTAGATATATGTGGTTAAAGAAAAAATCCCTTTGGAATTACTTAATTAGGTTGAATATTGAACAAGTTATGGGATTTCTCCAAACTACTCAAAGATAAGAAAAACTGTTAGAATGACAGTTTTTAACAGACACTTTCAGGCTAAATTCCAGGAGCTTAACATGTCCAAATAAGGATTGTGATAGATGAAAACTATAGTTCGGAAAGATAAGAACCCAAAAAAAAATTGACGGATCATTAATCGGAGTTATAGATTTCATTTTATTTAAGTTTTGGTAAAGGACTCCAAAACTGCCAAAGTACAAAAAGTTGCTGCCAAGAATTTTCTTGGGACTGTTTTGGACATTTATTTAATGAGAAAAATTCCAGGCTTTTGGAAAATGAAAATATATTGTATTATGTAGCTCGTGTCCAAAAATGAGCTAATTCCGAGTCAAAACGACCAAGTTATGACCATTACAATTTTTTTGTGATTTTCCGACGAAAATCGCTATAAACGGAGTTCTACAACTCCGATTGGCCACGAATTTAAAATGGAGCATCACGTTAACATATATAATGTATATACCATGAGATGGGAATGTTTGGAGTTAAGCATGAGGTAGCTAATTTCTTAAGCTACGCACTAGAATTAATTTTTGAAAAATATCAAAGGAAGTTGAAAAATTATGGAAAAATACTTTTTATGCATAAAATATGTGTATATATATTTGACCAAAGGATAGGAGAACAATAAACTGATTTGGTATTTTCTTGACACGGATATAGAATACAGCTTACTGGATTATATAATTTGTGATTCCAATTTGCTGGATTAAGAAATAGTTTATTGAAATTGAAAATATGTTAAATCCAGTTTGCTGAATTGTAGTTTAGATTGCTGGATTTGGAATCCAGGTTGCTGAGTTGGCAATTTAGTTGCTAGATTTAGAATCCAGGTTGCTGGACGAGTATTTAACTTACTAAGTGTTAGCGAATAACTTATGAAATGAAAAAGCGAGTGTTAAATCATATAAATGTGATTCTATGGCATGGTTAAGTGCTTAAGCAGAGTTTAACTGAACTTAAACTCGAGTGTTGACCGACTAGACCGTCGAGATGTTAAAATTGTGTCAGTTTCAACTCAACTTAATAGTCATAACGTGATACTAAGTCTTCTGTGAATTATAACTGATATGTTATGTAATGTGTTTAGGTTATTCTGTGGATATAAATATAACAGTATTATACTGTAATGATATTATTCTAATTATTGAGATCTTATTAATATAGGTCTTCGGGTAAAGCGTATAATTGCGTTGCGGTAATCACGGTTTAGGCAAGTTTCTTTTACTTAACCTAATAGAGTATTTCTTCAAGCTTATGGTTAATCATTCTGATTGCCATGAAAATTTACTCTGTACATCTTGCATGTATAAGTCAGGTATGAAAGGCTGATCACCTTCATTACCAGTAGGTTCAGAAATATGTTGTTCAGTTAAAACTTGTTCAGTCAAAATTTGTACGTGCTAGTTCTCAATTATATTGATAATTATAGCAAGCTCATATATCATACTCTTCAATCATGATATAGCGTTATATTGTTGTATATAAACTTGTTGGGCAACTTTCATGCTCACCCTTGCTATATCATTATAAACATGCAGATAAAGCGAATGCGTTCGGATTACAAGAAAAAGGTTAATGCCAAGTTCAGCTTGGGATATAAAGTGCGGCTAGTTTGTAATAGCGTATTTTGATAAATGTGTTGTATTTTAGATAGTTTATGACTTGTATTTAAGTTAAGGTTACTCGATTTTGGGGAAATGTGTGTAAAGTTTAATGTATAAAGAATTTATGTTTATATCTTCCGTAATTAGTTATAGAAATAGTATACCGGATCAGCGGCGATTTGGGACCCGGATTCGGGGCTATCACAATAACATCATTTAAGAAGAAAATAATATCCCTTACCTCGTAAAGACAATACTTGTAGTTGAAACACCGGATATAAGCTATGACTTGAACATGCACCGTATAGCAACACTAAAAGTATTAAATACTCACAAGAATAGCTCAATATATTGAGAGAGAACGAGAGAAAAACTTTAGTTTCTGGTGTGATTTTCAATTCTAACCTAAGCATCCTATTTATAGGAAAATGCTTAGAACACCAAAGCAGAAAATTTAATAAACTATTAATATTTTCAAATTATAATCCTACGCACACCACACCAAACCAAAATCATCAGCCATCCACCTCACAAAAATAACAAAAACGTTTTTCTTAATTAAAATATTTTAAACTTCAAAAATTAATTATTTCAGAACTTCAGAACTTCAATAATTCATAATAAATAGTCATTTTGTCAGAAAAATTCAAACCACATGTCTTTTTCATAGGAAATTTCATTATCTACACATTTGCAGAAGAAAAGTTTTCCAAATTCCAAACAGAAATTGACTGAAATCCATAAACGAACGATTTTACAAGCTATAATTAAATTTCAGTCAAGAAATGGGCCCACAGATATGTTTAACATGTTTTATACAACTTTTGCAACAAAAATACTCTTTTTCCTCATATACTCATATATCCCACATTCATTGTAAAAAAATATTATCATTATTATATTATAATAATATAATAAAATATTATTTTATCAAAAAGATAAAATATCGATTTTCAACAATTGTCACTTTAAAAATTTTCTCCATCTATATCCATATAAAATGAATATTTTCCTCATCATATAAATCAATAATTAATTATTCATAAATATATTACAGAATCACACTACTGACAACCAGGCAGTTCCCAGAAAGAGGGGCTTTCCAATAAGAATTTCTCCTTACTGACGCACAATTAGGTGACCAAACCTCTCCTTAGACAAAACTTTCTAGACATTGCCAGTAATGTTATCTAATAATATTATTTAGATAATATGAATTATTGCTTCGATAATAAAAATACTGTGTAGTGATAATTATTGAAACAACAGTAATATAGAATATCAATGCAACAATTATTGAATCAATAAAATAAAATACTGAACAGTAATTACTGTAACAATTATTGAGTAGTGCCTTCTTACGTAAGAATCAATAATTAGTGCAATACCGTGTGCTACTGTCCAACAATGCGTATTACTGTGTTTTACCCACCGGGTATTCCAATAGTATTAACGGTAACAACTACGCCGTTATTTATAAACAACTTATACTTGTCGTTTTCTTCATCCAATTGCTTTCCGTTATGGGGCCCACACAAGGCTGCGCCGTCGTACGAATATTCCCCGACAAGAAGAATATTCCACGACCAAACGAATATTCTCCGATAAAAATGAATATTTTATAACCACTTGCTTATTTGAAATAATTGCGCATTTTACCCACAACTAACCACATTAATCAAATCAACCCTTACTATTTCAAAATAATAAATGGGGGAAATTTAATATTATTTATAATAAGTTGGGGTCTTACATCGGTGAGGGTGATGTTGACGACATCCCAGTTTGACTCGCCACCCCAGTAATACTTTATTCGTTGACCATTGACCTTGAACGTCTCTAATGTATTATGACTGTAGAGTTCAATGGTGCCATGAGGGAATACTCACTTTATAGTGAATGGTCCCGACCATCTCGACTTAAGCTTTGTTGGGAACAATCGCAGTCGTGAATTGAACAAGAGGACTGATTGACCCGCTCGAATGTTCGATGCAAAATTTTCTGGTCGTGCCATCTTTTTAACTTTTCTTTGTATAATTTGGAGTTCTCATAGGTGTGAAGGCGGAATTCGTCGAGCTCATTAAGTTGAAGTTGTCTTTTTTCCCCTACAGCTGCTTGATCAAAATTGAGTTTTTGAATTGCCCAATAAGCCTTGTGTTGTAGTTCGACTGGTAAGTGACATGCCTTCTCGTACAGTAGTTGATATGGTGACATCCCAATTGGTGTTTTGTATGCAGTCCGATATGCCCATAATGCATCGTCCAACCGAAGTGACCAATCCTTACGACTTGGATATACTACTTTCTCGAATATTTTCTTTACTTCCCGGTTTGAGACCACAGCCTGCCCATTTATTTGAGGGTGATACGCTGTCGCTACCTTGTGGTTAACCCTATACCGTGTCAAATGAGATGTGAATGCCTTATTACAGAAATGACTACCTTCGTCACTGATTATTGCTCTTGGCGTGCCAAACCTCGTGAAAATATTTTTCTGTAGAAATTTGAGGACCACCTTGGCATCGTTGGATAGTAGTGCTGCAGCTTAAACCCACTTTGAGACGTAATCTACCGCGAGTAGAATATACTAATTTCTTAAAGACGAAGGGAATGGCCCCATGAAATCTATGCCCCATATATCAAAGATTTCCACTTCAAGAATTGTTTGTAGGGGCATCTCATTCCATTTAGAGATGTTCCCCACCCTTTGACATCTATCACATGTTTTCACAAATTGGTGGGCGTCTTTGAACAATGTCGGCTAATAAAACCAGGCTTGAAGCACTTTTGCCGCAGTACGCTCACTCCCATAGTGTCCCCCATATGCGATGAGTGGCGTTCCTGCAGTATGTTGTGCACTTCACTATAAGGGATACACCTTCTAATCATCTTGTCGATGCACTGTTTGAATAAATAAGGCTCATCCCACATGTACCACTTGACGTCATGAAGAAACTTCTTTTTCTATTATCATGTAAGATCGGGGGGAAGCATGTTACTCACCAGATAATTTGCAAAATTCGCATACCAAGGAAATTCTGTATTTAACCCAAATAGTTGCTCATCCGGGAATGACTCATTGATTGCACATCTATCTTTTTCCTTTTTCTCCAAATTTTCCAGCCTTGATAAATGGCGGCAACTTGATTCTCCGTACCCTTCCTATCTTTGATTTCCAAATTGAATTCTTAAAGAAGGAGAATCCATCGGATAAGGCGTGGCTTAGCATCTTTTTTCGCTATTAGGTACCGAATCGCCGAATGGTCCATGTAGACTATCACCTTAGTCCCGATCAAGTATGCCCGAAATTTGTCAAACGTATACACCACTGCAAGCAATTCCTTTTTTGTGGTTGTATAATTCATTTGAGACTCTGTGATGTTTTGCTTGCAAAGTATATGGCGTGAAACATCTTGTCTCTGCTGCGTTGGCCCAAAATAGCCCCAACCGCATAGTCGCTGGCTTCACACATTAGCTCGAATGTCATATTCCAATCCGGTGCGACTATCACGGGGGCTGTAGTTAATTTCTTCTTCAATAATTCAAACGCTGACTCGTATTCTGTAGTAAATCTGAAAGTAGTATCCTTCTCTAAAAGACTGCAAAGAGGTTTTACAGTTTAGAAAAGTCCTTTATGAACCTCCTATAGAACCCAACATGCCCCAGAATACTTCTAATACCCTTAACTGAGCTTGGTGGAGGCAGTTTCTCGATTGTTTCTAGCTTTGCTTTGTCCACCTCCAATCCTTGAGCTAACACCTTATGGCCCAAAATTATGCCTTCTTCAACCATGAAGCGGCATTTTTCCCAATTGAGTATGAGGTTTATATCATTACATCACTGCAATACCATAACCAGATTCCCTAGGCAAGTATCAAAGTTGTCTCCATAGATCAAAAAATCGTCCATGAAGACTTCAACATTTTTCTCCACGATATCCGAAAAAATGGTCATCATACACAGTTGGAAGGTTGCAGGTGCATTTCATAACCCGAATGACATCCTCCTGAATGCAAATGTGTCGTAAGGGCATGTAAATGTTATCTTTTCTTGATCCTCAGGAGCGATGGCGATCTAGTTATAGCCCAATTATCCATCCAATAAACATAGTAATCATGTCCCACCAATCTATCTAACATTTGATCAATAAAGGGTAGCGGGAAGTGGTCTTTTTAGGTTGCCTTATTCAACATCCTATAATCGATGCACACCCTCCAACCTGTCACTATTCTTTTTAGAATTAACTCGTTGTCCTCATTCTGTACCACAGTCATTCCCCCTTTTTTCGGCACATAATGAACCGGACTCACCCATTTACTGTCGAA
The DNA here is from genome assembly GCA_020205505.1 of Panax japonicus. NCBI lineage: Eukaryota > Viridiplantae > Streptophyta > Magnoliopsida > Apiales > Araliaceae > Panax > Panax japonicus. The sequence continues at coordinate 18,149 of JAINUV010000219.1, forward strand.
AATTGGATATATGATACCGAAATCCAATAATTTTAGAATTTCCTTATTTACCACTTCCTTCATAATAGGTTTAAGTCGACGTTGATGCTCCACTGACGGTCTTGCATCATCTTCCTATGAATCTTGTGCATGCAAAATGATGGGCTAATTCCCTTTATATCTGCAATCGTCTAACCAATCGCTGACTAGTGTTCCCTAAGCACCCTCATCAACTTTTATTCTTGCAATTCGTTAAGTGCAGTAGAAATAATTACAGGTAAAGAATTTGAATTGCCTAAGTACGCATACCTGAGATGTTTAGGGAGTGGTTTAAGTTCCAATTTGGTGGTTCCTCCAATGACGGTTTAAGTTTTTTTGTAGCTATCTCCACAGTGTGGAAAGGTTCAAATGGTGCTCTGAAACGGCTAACTTGTGGCAATGAGTCTAACATCTGTAAGTAGTCCACAAATTCCGGGTCGTCATTTTCTTCATCCCCCAATAAGGTTGTTTCTAACAGATCGTTGACCAAACTCTTGCTCATATCTTCACTGATGATTTGCTCAATTAAATCTATCCAAAAACATTATTCCTCATCCGTAGGGAATTTCACGGCCTTGAACACATTAATTAAATTTGATTTCTTGATCTTGGACTCTCATAGTAAGTTCTCCTTTTTGCATGTTTATGAGCTTCCTTCCCGTGGCCAAGAAAGGTCTCCCTAAGATAATCGGAATGTTCTTATCCTCCTCGAAATCAGAATGATAAAGTCCACTGGAATATAAACTTATCCACCTTAACCAAAATGTCCTCTACTATGCCTCTCGGGTATGTAACTGACCTATCTGCTAACTGCAATGAAATATTCGTAGGCTTTGGCGCGGGCAAACCCAATTCTGAGTATATTGACAATGGCATAAGGTTCATACTCGCCCCCAAGTCATATAAACATTTGTTAAAACGACATTTCCAGATCGTGCATGGGATAATAAAGCTCCCCGGGTCTTTAAGTTTTTGTGGTAGCTTCTGCTGTAACACCACACTACACTTCTCTGTTAGTGCCACTCTTTCAAATTCTTCCCATTTCTTTTTCTTCGACAGAATTCCTTTCATGAACTTCGCATAACTCGACATTTGCTCTAGGGCTTCTGCGAATGGGATGTTAATCTAGAGTTTCTTGAACACTTCTAAAAACTTTGCGAACTGCTTATCTGATTTCTCTTTTTGAACCCTCTGCTGAAACGGTGGTGGAGGATAAGCCATTGGCTTATTGTTTACTTTTATTTCCTCACATTGCTTATCCTCACCCTTGTTACCTTCAACCACGTTATTGTCATCAACTTTTTCCTCCGGTGTTGCTGAATTTTCTGCATTATTACCCCCGAGATATTTTCCACTTCTCAACATAACTGCTTGACATTGCTCATGACTACCCTTTCGGATTTCTCTCAGCGTCTCTTAGTAACGTTCCTTGTGGTCTGATTATTCAATGTTAATGCCATCTATCCGATCTAATTTTCTAAATTCTTGATAGCCAACTCTTGTGATTTTATTGCCATCTCTTGATTTTTCATTATCATTGCTTGATTTTTCATTGTTTCCTCATTGCCAGTTATGTACTTCGACACCATTTCCTCAAAATTTGATTTCCTTTCCTGATGTTGAACCGGTTGTTGGTGACTCTGAAAACTATTGGGGATATGATGGTCGTGGATCTTGATTTTGCTGGTTATTGCTCCACAAGAAATTTTGGTGGTTCCGATTCCCCTGGTTGTACGTGTTTAGGTATGTATTTTGCGGAATTTTGTTATAGTTACCTACGAACTGGATGGATGCTGGATTAATTACGCACTGGTCTGTAGGATGATCACCCGCACACAATTCATATACTACCGCAACCTACTGTACTTGAGCCCCCTGTCATAGCATTCAACTTCTTGGACAACGTAGAAATCTGTGCTTGTATAGCTGTCACCCCCCATCTACTTCCAAAATCCCAGACGCCTTATCTGTGTCAGTCTTGCTGTGGGCCATTGGTAGTTATTTGCCGCTATGGTTTCAATCAAATTGTAGGCTTCCTCGTAACTCTTAGCCATGATGCTCCGCCCGACGCTGCGTCAATACTGGTTCTGACATTCCCATGTAGTCCATTATAAAAGGTGTTCATTTGCAGCCACTTGGGTAATCCATGATGTGGGCATTTCTAAGTAATTCCTTGTACCTCTCCCATGCCTCATATAACGACTCCCTATTCTGCTGCTCAAACATCGTTATGTCATTCATCATTTAGGCAGTTTTCGCCGGTGGGAAAAATTTGGCAAGAAATTTTTGAGCCAAGTCTTCCCACGTAGTAATCGATACCGGTGGCAGAGAATGTACCAACACTTCGCCTTGTCCCGTAAAGTGAACGGGAACAAGCGAAGTCTCACTGCCTCATCCGACACCCCATTGTACTTGAAAGTGTTGCACATTTCTAGAAAATTGATTAAATGCTCATTCGGATCGTCATTTGCCATTTCCCCAAATTGAACTGAATTTGCATCATCTGAATGGTCCAGGCTTGATTTCAAAAGTATTCGCAGCTATTGTAGGCCTAGTGATGCTCGACTACAGATCAGTCACCTTAGGTGTTGCAAAAGCCCTCAACTCTTTCTGGTCTTCGGCAGCCATTGTTTCTCCCTTATCAGAATTTTCGAATTCGTTCCTCGTTTCCTTGATCCACTTACTTAACCTCTGAAATCTTCTTTTAATGTTTCCTTAAAAGGAAAGCAAGTCTGGATGTTTGGATCGTGTTTGCATAAACAAATGTCAAAAAACCTGAAATAGGAAAAACAAAAATAAAAACAAAATGTTTAAGTAAAACTGGACTAATTAAACTGATATCGTAAAAATATTAAAATCTAGGCTAAATTGTCCCCGACAACGGCGCCAAAAACTTGTTGGGTAAAATCTATGTATGCACAACACGCAAGTGTACGTGGTCAACAAGTAATATAGTAGTGAATAAAGTATCGTTTCCACGAAGACAAATTAGCCAGAAATTTAACTTCACAATTATCAATTTTCTATTATTCCTATTCTATTAAACTACTCAATTCAATGGTTTTTAACTATAGAAACTAAATTAAAAATTAATTAAATTATCATAAAACAATCACAAATATCAAAATCCGGAGTTTTAAACAATTAATGGAGAATTATACTTATGATTTCACCCTAAGCTTCACTATAATTTTAAACCTTTATTCCAATTCAATTCAATATCCCAGTTTATTAATCAAGAACACTAATGTAATACTAGCCACCTCTCGATGCACTAATACCATATTAACTTAAATCCACAATTAAGATATAACAAGTTAAACACCTAAATCAACCAACTCACTATATCTCTATGTGAACTTCAATTAAAGGAGGTTTAAGCTTAAGTTCTCTATCCGATTACATGCAATGTCAAGCATATCTCTACCTTAACAATAATCAAGAATCTGCTATTCACAAAATTCATGACACATGCTATATTAACTAGTCTAGATTTGAATATCCTTCTCTCGATTCCATATAAATCCACAAAGAATTATTGATCAAGCAATTCATAAATTCAATCTCAAATTAACATAGATAAACTGAAAATATTTTTATTGAACTGGAAATCAAAGTTTAAAATCATCGTTTCATCCAAAGATCCATCACAAGCCTAATAAGTGAATTAGTTCATAATGAATGAATTAAAAACTGAATATCTAACAAAACATCCTTGCAATTACAAATAAAGACTAAAGAGAAGAAGAATGATGAACACCCTTCACGTAGCCTAGAATTACAATCGTCATGAAAAACTCTTCAAATTACTCCTCCAAAGCTTGCACTCAATTCCTAGAATTTATCTCTGTATAATGCTTTTCGTGATATCGATTTGTTGTTTGTAACGTAATATATATCTCTCCTTATGTTTCTGGCCGAAGTCCCTCCTTATTAGAGTCCATGCTCATCACAAAAGTCCCAAAAAACCAAGTCCTAGTATAGTTCAAAAGCTAATCAGGAGACTGCAGAAATTCGGCAACCCCCGCCCCGCGGGGTGTATAAGGCAATTATAGCCCGCCCCGACGGGCAATGCTCACTGTTAAAGAATTTTTCTATTTCAATAATTTTTCCAACTTTGCTCCAAAAGACCGCCTTTCTTCACCACTTACCTCCAAGAGCCAACCTACACATAAAAGAACATGAAACGAGTGAAAACGAACACAAAACAAGAAGATAACTACGAATTTAAACTTGAAATAAAATCGATTCGTGTATATTAATCCACTTATCAAAATCTCAAAACTTTGTGGCTGATGAACCAAATGAAGATCCATAGTAAGTAAGAACGTCTCAAACATACTACTGATAACCTATCAGCCACCCAACTCAAAATCGTGGAGTGCCTATGATCAAACATCTGATCGCAGTGTAAAAGTTGGAGGACACCACGATTACAACAAATGCAATTGTCCAAAGTTGGTAGAGGACCTCCCCAATAGAAAAGGTCAAAAAAGATGTCAGTGCAAATATCTCCTAAAGTACTTTCATCTAAAAAGCGCCTCAGGGACAAACCTGACCCTTAGCTCACTCTAAGAGGTTGGCTGTTCATGAGCTACCTTTACCCAGAAGAATTGCTTGATCAAATTCATCTCAAGGACCAAGATAGTCAACGATCGGAGAGTAGAGTTTGAGAGAACTCAACGATAGTAATGTAACTTCAACGATCGTAGTGCAACATCAGCGATCGTAGAAGTAGACTCGACAATCGCAGTCCTACCAGATTATATTTCAGTTCACAAGGAGCTTAAGAAACGGGACAATTGCTCAACCATTCAGATAATGAGGAGACAAGTTCAAATATATCAGTGATCAATCTATGATGCATCAAGATGAGGATTAATGTTAAAAACATCCACCTACAGCATCTCTCAAAAGTTGATCGTTGAGTCAACAAAGGAAAACGTATAGTCCATAGCCTCTCTATCATGCCACTCTACGAATCAAAAAGGTTAACAGTCAATCCATGTCTAGTCTCCTAAAGGAAATATCTAACTAAAAAGTTATGGAGAGTTACAGCTCATTACTGGACTTCGTGCAACCAATGGTTGGTTGACACCTCATTGATTATGCAGAGTTAGAAGGAACTGTCATTAAGACAAATTCAAAATCTGCAAACAGTTATCAGAAACCATCGAACCTTTCTCCCTCCATTTTTCAAAACCCTAGAATCCTCTCAAAAGCCAAAATCAATGAACCTTCCAGAGTCTTGCTCAATCACAATCGTCTAGCCCTCATAGAATCTTCTAAATCATATACCGATATTCCTCAAACTATTCAAATGGAAGATTGGCGAGTTATCACTGGCATTCAGCTCGGAACCAAGTCGTTTGAGAAATCTGAAAAAAAGTTCAGAGACATTCTCGAACTTGTAAAGAAAGATGGATTCTCAGAATGTCTTGAGGCAAACACTCGAGTATATGTTAACCTGGTTTAAAGAGTTCTACTCAAATGCGTCTATAAACTTCCGGAACTCTTTCTGCCAAGGTCAAAGGTCAGTCTCTAAACCTGAAATCTTCTGACCTCAATCAAAGCCTAGGTTTTCCTAACCAAGGACTGAAGAGCCTTGATGATGTCGATACAGAACAAGCAAAGGAGATCATGGGGTACCAAAGAAACCATAGTCTGAAGGACATGAAGAAGAATGAGTTTCCAGAGGAGTTTGAGTTCCTTGCAGAGATAGTGGGCAAATGTATTTTATGCAAGGATACTGCACATGATATTGTGCTTGATCAGCAGTTGAAGATAATGTCAGTAATAGTTCTAAAGAAACAAATCAATTTTGGAGCTATCTTGTTCGATCAAATCTCCAAGTGGGTAGAAAAGGCTGAGCTAAAGAAGTCTACAGAAAAACCCCTGACAAAAGTGTTTCATGGAAGACTGCTGAGCATTGTAATGCAGAAGAAGCTAGGAGGCAAGATCAAGGATGATGAAGGAGAGCCTCTGAATGTTCACAAGTGATGTCTCCATAACTATTTGTGAATTGGAAGAAAACACCACTGGAGAACCGAAGGCTGACATCTAGAAGCAGCAGCAGGGCCTCTGCAAAGAAAGGGAAGGCAGAAGAGGCAGAAAGCTCTAAGTCTGATGATTCTGTACCAACAGCAACCACACCAGCCAAGAAGAAATCCAAAAGGTGTGAAGAAAACCAAGGCCCCATCAAGGAGTGTCTCCATCAAAGAGAAGGTTGAGGAAGAAAGAGCCCTAACTGCTGAAACCACATAGAGGAAAAGTAATAATTACTTCAAGGGCCATCCAACAAGAAAGCCAAGGAGATAATTAAACCAATCTCAATTTCCCAAGACAGTACATCTGATAAAGAGAAGGATGTAGAATCAGAAGAAGAAAAGGCAACTGACAATCTCAATGCTGAGTCCCCACAGACCAAATCTAGCAGTGAAGGTGAAGCTGGATTAATGAATAAAAATGCATCATATGATGATGAAGAGGAATGCTCAAGTCCTGTGGCTAATCCTCAGAGCAGTTACTCTGTTGATGAAGAAAAGATTCAAGATAACCCAACTCATCCCCAAATGCAACTGCCCCAACAAGCCCAGATAATGGGTCAGACAATGCTATTTCAAGAGAAGAAGAACATGCCCCTTTCAATCCTGAAAGCCACCATGATGGCTCAAAAGGTGATAAGTCCAAAGAAGAAGGGTCTGCCCCTGCCCTTGCTAAACCCCAAGGAAGCTCATCTTATGAACCAAAAGCTTCTGAGCCTGAAGAGGAAGAAGTGTCTGACTCTCCCAAAATTAAACCTCCAAGAAAAAGGATGAGCTACAGACTGCAAGCCAAATTTGCATCCAAAAGGAGAAGCGATCACTCCAATGCTGTCATTGAACTAACTGATGATGAGTCTGTATCAAAGGATGAAAGTGTTGAAGATGGAACCAGTGGAGAAGAAGATGAATCAGAAGAAGATCTTGCTGAAGAAGGTTCTAAAAAATGAAATGTAACAAGAAGGATTCACTATTGGAAATGATCAGACGATTCAGGATCTGAAAGAGAAGAAATGGAGAATGATTCCAATTCTGTAAATCAGGAATCAGAGGAACCAGAACTTTATCTTGTCCTCTCTCCAGCAAAATTCACCAGGAGAATAGTGGTAGAAGTCTTGAATGAACCACTAGAAACACCACTAGAAAGATGGGTGAACTATGAAGATGAGCAACTCAAGGTGGTAAGAATGACTACTTTTGATATAGCTAAAAACTGGAATAACATGGAGCTAGACTGCACAACTTATCCTATACAATCCTGATGATCTGCTTATGAGATGGTTTTTCTAGTGGATGCCTTGGCTAAAAGCACATACTGAAAATGATGCAAGTTACTTCAGCTGGTGCTGATAAGTAGGTTTTTATACCTACTTATCTGGTATCTTTTACTTGAATTAGTTGTTTTTATTCATGTGTCTTAGTTACTTTTCATGCATTTGTGTTCGTTTTGTAGGTTATACGTTTGGAAGCGATGTGAGCGATTATTGGTAAGGAAAAGCACGGAAAATGCAAACAAAAGCAAGCCGATATCGTTTCTGCTTTCATGTCATTTCATGTTCTTGGCTTGGAGCTTGGACTATATTGTAGAGCGTTTTCTTAGCTTTCCGTAACATCTTGAATCATTCAAATCGGAGTTCGGATGAAAGAGTTATGACATTTCTACCGACGGACGTTGAACTTCACCGTTTTGGGTGGTGATTTTCATAGCAGTCACTTCCAGTCCCAATTTCGACCATCATGCGTTCGTTATTTCTCAAAGATCAAAGAATGAAAGTTGTAGATCTCATCGATAGCTTCAATTTGATAGGTCTCGCGGACTTGTAACCTCCTCTCGGTTTAGAAGTTATGGCATTTTTAGCAGAGGAGGTTCCAGCAGAAAATTTTGTTGGCAGATTGGTACCCAGCCGGGGCTGGGCGTTTTTAGCCTTAGGACCCAGCCGGGGCTGGGTGTCTGGGAGCTTTAGCAGATCACTAGCAAGCTGGGGCTGGATATTTACAAGGCAAATACCCAGCCGGGGTGGGTATACGCGAAAATGAGCGGATTTTGTCCGAATTTGAGTCCGAAAAGGATTGTTTCGAGTTGTTTGATTCAAGGACTTCCAAGAGGACTTAAAGACATGTAGAAAGGCTTATAAAAGGAGGGAATACACAGATTAGAGGAAATTATTAGGAGATTAGAGAGCATTCTATTAAATTAGATTAGAGTAAATTAGAGAAAAACACTAGTTCTAATTAGATTTGGAGATTGAAACAACTTGGAGACCATTGAAGATTCAAAGTAGGAGCAAGGAGGGAGCGTTAAATCTATAGACAATATTCTATCTTCTTTACTTCTTCTTCTATCTTATCTTTTAATGATTATTCAATTGTGGATTCTTAGTTTAAATTCAATAATCATGAGCTAATTCTTTGTTTGAGATTACAATGGATCTTATTGTGTAGTTTATTTTAATATGTTTCGTTATCAATTATTATGTTCTATTAAGAGGATTGTCTATTGTGATTTGGACTTAATTGTTTAATTTCTTGGCCATCAATTACCGTGATAATCTATATGAACTCGAGAGATGAAGTATAGATTTAGATCTAATCATGATAGCATGTGTTCAGGATTTTGTTAATAGCTTAAACTTGATGAGTGTTAAGGTAGAGATATGCTTGACATCGCTTGTAATCAGGTAGAGAACTTAATCTTCAACCTTCTTCAATTGTAATTCACATAGAGATATAGTGGGTTAGTTGATTAAGGTGTTTAACGAATTTCTATCTTAATTCTGGATTGACGTTAATACGGTATTAGTGTATCGAGAGGTGGTTAATACTACTCTAGTGTTCTTGATTAACAATTCAGGATAGAGAATAATTGATGAGAAGTGTGTTAACTTAAATGAAGCAATAAGTGAAGTTGTGATCTTAAATCTCCATAGTCTTAATTTAATTAGTGGAATAGTAGTTAATTTATATATTTGTAATTCATTCGTTTAAATAAGATTGAGTTGGTTACGAGTTAGTACTTGGTGATTTTTATTAAATAATTCTCTGTGGGAACGATACTCAACTTATCACTTTATTACTTGTTGACCACGTATACTTGCGTGTTGTGCGTAACTAGATTTTACCCAACAAGTTTTTGGCGCCGTTGCCGGGAATTAGTTTTATACAGTTTTACCAATATTAGCTTCAATCAAATTAGTCTTAATTTAAACATTTTTATTTTTATTTTTAATTCTCTTCCTATATTTCTCTCTTTTTAGGTACCATGGATGACTTTGCGTATCAATGGCCATACACGAACATGACTCAACCAAAGGAAGCGGAGATTGACAAACTCACGACACTCTCCGCAATGTCAGCACAAATTGAAGAACTTTCGAGGAAGTTAAACGTTATCGCAGCCCAACAGAGTCGAAGGATGGCAGTTACCTGTGGCTATTGTGCTGGCAATCACCCGAGTAATCAATGCACCATCAATCTTGGGCCGGTACTGTATGGTGGTAACTACCTCAATCAGTATGTATATGATAATTATCATCAAGTTTGGGGGTATCACCCGGATTCTTCATGGAGTTACAACTATCAAGACCAATACTCTACTCCAAATCCAACATACACACCGGAATTCTCATATCAACCTCCATTAAAAGAAGAAAAGTCAAAGTTGGAGGAATTATTGTCCAAGTTCATAGCATCAAATGAGGATAAGAGGATTGATCAAGAGATATCAA